>BMAU01006807.1:0-14472 GCA_019973935.1 Trichonephila clavipes
AACTTTCTTATATAAGAACCTAGTGGCCATATTGTCCCATTTAAGGCTATCTTCGGTAAAAGTAAGATAGCTTGAACGAAACGCGAAGCACATTTTCAGACAAAAAAAATTCCTCATTTTCTATGGAAATTTCCAATATTATACCTTTGTTAACAATATAGTGTTTAAAAAATGTCAAAATGTTCCATGAATACTTTCTTTTTTGCTTTAATACGTGAAGGCATAACCCATTTAACACTACGGTATAGGAGGAAAAACACGAAACACATTTTATGCCAGAAAAAATGAATCAACTCGGTTAAAAAAGGGAAGTATGATAAAAATGCTGCTCTCTATAGGATAGTGAAGCCAGAATATCATATTAATGTTTCATTTCTTTTATATCTGAAAAATGTTCTAAATCTGGTCCTATTCTTTAACATTAACCGAAGACAGCCTTAATCACGATTTTGTGGCTGCAGTAGCCTAGTAGTCAAGGTAACGGACTCGTGGCTGGCGTATCATGAGTTCAAGCCCAGTACCGCTGAAGATCCGCCGTGCAGAAGAGGTGATGCACGTTAAATATGTCGAAGCTCAAACGTTCTCCTGTAAATGTGGCGTCGAAATTAAGAGAGGGGGTGCCAGCATAGGTGTCCTCTTCATCACTTGACCATGGTTAAAAAATTACGAACTGTTACACATCGTGGATTGGAAATCCAACACATCACTTTAAACTGTGATTCTTCTCCGTTTCAGTTAAAAGTCATGAGTGGGGCTGCGGTAGTCCAATGGTCAAGGTATCGGATCATGGCAGACATGTAATTAGTTCGAGCCCAGTACCACTAAAGACTTGCCGTGTAGGGCAGCGATGCACGTTAAATTTGTCGACAGCTGAAACGCCCTCTCGTTGGTGTGGTGTGATAGTTAGGAGACGGGGGTGCCATCTCAGGTGTCGTCCACGTCACTTGACCATGGTTCAGAATTACGTGATCCGTCGCCAAAAGTCCTCGTTGGCTAAACAGTGCGACGTTAATATTCACTCACTCACTAAGAGTCATGAGGTGGGGGATTTGTTCTCCGGTCAGCAGAAGAAGTGAATAGGGCAAATTGATTGATTGATTTAATATTAACGTCGCACTGTTCAGCTACACGAGGGCTTTTGGCGACGGACCACGTAATTTTGAACCATGGTCAAGTGACGATGAATAGGGCAAAACTTCAGTGGCAAGAACGGAAGACCTGAAAAAAACCCCTTACAACAAGTGAGACCCCTATTTGGGGTTACTATCATGACGTTCAGAAGCCCTCGAGTAGCTGAATAGTGCGACGTTTTATATTTATCACTCACCCAACTCTGTGATAAAAAGAATAAATTTCTGAAAGATAATCAATGTACTTACGAAACCTTAACAAGAGCATTCAAGAATTATGACGTGGCACACTTGTCTAGTGCTCATGGTCATCGATTTGTGAACTGTAATCAAAAGTCGCCTATTCAAATCCTAATGCCATTGTAGACATACCGTGTAGAGAAGCTGATGCAGGTTAAGTCTGTTGTGCCTCGTAGTCCTCACGTTAAAGTGATGTCAAAGTTGGTAGAGAGTGGTGTGCCTGCTCACAGGTGTTGCCCTCGTCACTTGACCGTGGTTCAAAACTACTCGACAGTCCATAGCCAACTGCCTTCGCGTGTACTTTCACCCACTCATTCAGGTACTATGGTGGAAATAAATAATTTCCATATTACAATTTAAAGTTTTTAATGACTCATTATGTGAGCATTGCGTAACGCGTTTTCTCGCTACGCAGCTGCAAAATTGGCTTCTTTATGTAGAGAGCATTACACCGTTCATATCCCCACGTGAACCCCTAAAATATTTCGGGGTATTTTCAACTGATATCACCACGACAGCCGATGACCGTGAGAACTCCACACCACCTTCGACCCGGAACTCCGAGTGTAATTCGAGGTGTAAGAGGTGACCACCCCACCTGAAGATAGTGGAAAACTGTCCGTTTTTGAAACACTGGAAATAACGGTTGTATTTGCCACCTCCTTCTCAACTAGCGTATTCTGTAGAATGGAAATAGTCTGTAGTTTGAATAACTTGTAAACCAATGTACATATTGTTATTAATAGCTATGGGCGTTAAATCAATTATTTAATTTTATTAATAAATCACGCTATCCATCAATTTTCCTGATACGTCACAATTGTTACAGTTATATTTTATGCAGACTTGTGTTTTAAGTTTCTTTTCCGACGGGTTTCTTCTTGCAGTTTAAGCTCCCTTTCCATTCCTGTCATAAAAGCGAATGTATAATTATATGTGCATTTGTCCTTAAGATCAGAATGTAATGTGTGTGCAATTTACTCGAAAATTTGAGTATGCGTAAAATGCTTTCGAAGTGAGCGCGGCGTTTGCTCACACCGGTGCAAAACCAACTAGGAGTGGACATTTAGAGCACGGTTTGGAATTGCTTAAGTATTTCTTGCGTTGATTTGCAAAAATGGATAAAACAGCTCACATGAATCAAAAAGATCGTCAGTTAAGGGGAGAGACGCAAGTGAATGTCATCAAAATCGACCAAAAACATAGAAGTCAGCTGGGAAGGTTATGGACAGAATGGTTTTGCTCATCGACAATCTCGAGAAAGCTAAAACTATCATAGCCGATATAACATGTCATAATTGAAACCATTGGGAGGTAGAAATCAAGACAAAACGGGTCTCGCTAGGAAAAGAAAAATAGTGTTCTGCCAAAACAATGCCCGTGTCACAAATTGACGAAAACAATGAAATTAAACGAATCATGCTTCAGATTGCTTCCTCACCCGCTGTAATCTTTAGATCTGACACCCAGTGGCTGCTCCAAGGGAAGAAATTTGACTCAAATGAGGATATGATTGTAGAAACTGCGGCCTATATATATATATATATATATATATATATATATATATATATATATATATATATATATATTGAGAGCAAACACAAATTACATGTAAAACATAGAAACATCCAAAAGATAAAGGAGACTTAGAATGAATGTATTCTTAAAAGAAAGTATGTTGATGAATAGTCTTGAAAACATGCTTTTCTTAGTATAGGGTAGGAGATTTATGGAATGTGTTAAGAGTGTAAATTTATTACACTGTGGCTATATTACTTTGTTATGTACTATCTTGCTATTTCCTTTAAATGAGATTTGTAATTATTAGTTTACTATTCATGATTATAAAATGACAACTAGCCGAGATTTTTACAGGATAATTAATTAAGGGGATTTTGTAGTCGTGGTATGACTGATGAGAAAGCTTGGTAGTTTTTTTATCTTCATTTTATTATTTATGTAGACAACACACTCACAAACATAGAGCACATAGCACAATCAAGACACACGCGCTTTATATAGTTGCAGGAAGCAGTTGAGTTTTCCACAGATTTTCGGCTTTTTTACAAAACGCCAACCGGAAGTTCCCAATTGGTGGGCAAATATCGTACGAGGTTTTTATAAAACGAATAATTGAAAAAAAAACGCTGAATTAAAACGCCGAACAAGAGATATCTTGGTCAATAAGGATTTTAATTAATTATTAATATAAATTTTCCCCTTTTAAATGTTTCCTATTATTGAAATATTTCTTTCCACGGTCTGTAATCCAACTCCTTTGAACTCCAGGCTCATTCTGATTGGTAGCTCAACTTCTCAGTATTATATGTACCCTGTTAGTCGAACTCTTGTCTCAGCCAATCAGAACATTGCCTTTCATTTTAAGATCTTGGAAAACCTCTGTTATATAATATTTATTTTTTCACTGTCGGAACTTTGGACTTTAGTTGCATCCGGATTGGCTAGGTAGCTCCTCCCGCTTTCTGATTGTCAATTCTCAAGCATTTTCGAACTCTTAAAAGAGCTTTTTATTTAATTTTTAATTTATTTTCCTATAAAAAATCACATTAGTAATAACTTTTAATGACACATTTTTAACTTCAAGTATTTTGATTACACTAGGCAAATGGTATAACTCAAAGTCATCTGTAATTACATGATAGGAGATTAAAGTCCGATAGGGGGGGGCTATGTGCTCCATCAGTTTTCTCAACGACCTAGAGAAGTGCTTCTCAAACTTTCAATATGTATGACCCAATATTCAATCATAATTTTCTTCGCGCCCCCCACCTTCATACAATAACAATGTTTTGAATTCAGTAATACTACACTTTAACGCTAAAGCGACTTTATCCTCTTTACTTCCACCAGCGTATATAAATGTCTCGTTCAACCAAATCGTTAATTCCCCCGGACGTATGTATACGTCTATCCGTAAATACGTTTTTTTTTGTGCACTACATCCGTAACATTATTCCTAAGGCTTTAGGATACAATAAAATGACCTTGACGGTGTTTGCGAAGAATTTACTTATTTCAGTGGATTTGCTTATGTATTCTTTTTTCTTCTCTCCCCCCAATACATCCCATACGCGGGCCTACGTGGAAAATGGTGGCACTGGGGAGCGAATCATGTGACTTTTCATCGACAGTTAAGGAATTAATTATAAACCGTATAAATTATCAAGAAAAGAGTTAATTTTTGTATTTAGTTTTGTACATAAGCCCGTAATTATTAAACTTCTTAACTTAGTATTGTTAAATTAATTATAAAATACATCATGCATTACTGATACATTTATAAGTGTATTATATCAGTGTGTATGTGTACTTTTTTCATTATGTCAAAATGTATTTGGTTTGTTTAATTCAGTAAATTTTTAAAATTTTTGTTTTTGACTTTTCAATATGCTCGCACCCCTCCTTGAGTTATTACGCCCTCCCTCTTGGGGGAAGGGTTGCCTCACTGTCTGAGAAACGCTAACCTAGAGTACAAAATTTTTAAGTATCAAAGGATACGGTTAATTTCCGTTAGGCGAGTAACTAATGGTTAATTATTAACCAGAAGTCCTTGAGTGCCCAAGGCTATTACCAATTAAAAAGCAAAGGAAAATTAACATGAATTATTACATATATATAATTTCAACTTAGATAATTACAAAAGTTATTTTGTTAAATCGATTTGACTAGTTTATCAAAATAAGTAAAATTGGACAAGTTTTGTTAAGTTAATAAATCTAAGTATATATTTTTAAAAAGAATTTATGAATTGTTTTTCAATTTAGGAAATATTTTACAGACAATTCCTTACTTTTTTTTGTTGAAAAACCCGTTGTGCCAGGTATCAAATAAAATCGTTCTATAAAACTTGAAGAAATTGAAATTACTTTCTTTCTTTTCCTAGCAAAAACAAACAAAAAAAAAAACAGATTTCATGCATTTCAAAAATATTCACATGGCATTGTGAGAATCCTTTTCAATCATTCTTAGGAAATCAAACAGATATACCTCTTTTAAATTTATTTTTTTAGTACTTATTTCGAAGCGAAAATCTTTCGTCTTATTTCATTCCTTCATCGCTCTATACTTGAAAAGTAATTCGGGTATTTATTTTTCTCGAAGGTCCTCCCAAACCGATTCCGAATTACTAGATGTTCAATAATATTCGTCGTTTTCTTCCACTCAATGATATTCAAGATCGAACAAGAGATTTTAAGACCAACGACTTTAAATTTTTTCATTTTCTTTCTTTATCATTGGATTGAATTTAGTGTTAGGAAAGAGCAATCAATTGATTTTAAATTTCTCTCTTTAGTGCCCTCTTTGTTCTTTTTTATTATCTTCGAAATATTTATCGCTTAGCGATCTTTTAAGGAGTGTTTCTTTCCCAGGTATTGAAGTTTAAGTTGGCATTACTTTCCAAGATGGCGACCGATTTAACAGCTGTCAAGTGATTTATTCTCAGTTTGGTTTAGCAATTCATCATGAATAGACTCACGCCTGAACAACGCTTTCAAATTGTGCAATTTTATTTCAAAAATAATGGTCGATTTTCATAAGCGAATTTTCTTTAGCGATGAAGCGCACTTCTGGTTGAATGGCTACGTCAACAAACAAAACTGCCGCATTTGGAGTGAAGCTAATCCACAAGTGTATGTCGAAACACCGTTACATCCAGAAAAACTGTCTGTTTGGTGCGCTTTATGGGCTGGTGGAATCTTTCTTCAAAAACGATGAAGGCCACAACGTTACAGTCAATGGTGATCGGTATAGAGCCATGATTACTAACTTTTTCATTCCTGAATTGAACAATCTGGATGTCCAGGAGCTGTGGTTCCAACAAGACGGCGCAACATGTCACACAGCTCGTGCCACAATCGATTTATTGAAAGACACGTTTGGTGACCGCCTAATTTCACGTTTTGGACCTGTGAATTGGCCTCCAAGATCTTGTGATTTAACACCGCTAGACTATTTCCTGTGGGGCTATATAATGTCATTGGTCTATGCGGATAAGCCACAAACGCTTGACCATTTGGAAGACAACATTCGCCGTGTTATTGCCGATATACGGCCACAAATGTTGGAAAAAGTCATCGAAAATTGGACGTCCAGATTGGACTACATCCGAGCCAGCCGTGGCAGTCATATGCCAGAAATCATATTTAAAATGTAATGCCACACGATTATCTTTCGAATAAAAAAAATTCATGTCAATCGAATAATACATCGTTGTTTTATTGCAATTTAAAGTTCTATACCTCTAAAAAAACACCCTATATAATCAATACTTTTGCGATGTAATTCTTTGAATCTTTTCGATTTTTTTCGCCTTTTGAAATAAATAAAGGACGAGTAATAATAGGGTGACCAACCGTCCTCCTTTTATAGGTTCTGTCCTTCCTCGAAAAGTGTCGTCCTTTTCAATACTTTAAAACTAATTTGTTAATCCCTGTATTCAGAGATGAACCAAACATGTTTCCAAAATGTCGAAGAATGGTCTGAAACAAATATCACAGGAAGTAACAGTTTTCAATGGTGTTTTTTGAATTTGTCGTAAGTGTGAATTGTGTAGATATAGAAAATTACGTTGAGTTTTATCGAAAGAAATGCTTGATATTAAAATAGATGACAGTTGTATGTTTGAAGCAGAAAGAAGTCTGAATGTATAGTTAAATTCTAATAAATTAGAACAATTGGAAAATCAACATGCTAAGAAATTAGTAAAATAAGCGTGAAATTACTGAAACCTTTTCAAAAATGAACACATTCCACATGAAAATGTAATTATTCTTGTTGAATTTACGTTGTGCTACCCTGGAACTAATGCAGCAGTTGAGAGTTTTTTTCAGTTGGTAATGATTTTTGTGAAGCGACTAGTGAGAAATCAAAATTGAATGTTAATATTTTAGCTACGGTGCTTACCGTAAAATTCAGTATGAAGGATATTTTTTGCCCGAACTTTCTGATACATAAGAAAATGACATGTTGACAAAAATAATTCATTCAATGAAAAAATACTCTTTTAAGATAATAATTAAAAAGAATGTCAACGTAGTTAGCGTATTTTTGTTTGAATCAATAAAACGTTTCATATATTTAAGTTGTAATTTGTTCTTAAATTTTTCGTCCTATTCATTGTAAAAAAATGGTCACCTTAGTAATAATGACGAGATAATATTTGCAAAATAATATTTACTAAGCTTTTGGAAGCTACTGGACAAAATTCAGGAAAAGGTTGCTTTCCAGTGGGGTCCATCCTATTATGGTCTTTGGGGGATGTGAGATGATGGACCTCTCTTTGCAAAGAGAGGAACGGATATTCTCCAAAGGTCTTCCAAAGACCTATGTCTTCTCTCTGCTGAGCTTGATATTAATATGATCCTTAAAAAAACGCTTTCGTAGTGCAGCTACCAGAGCTACTAAAAATAAGCCTTGGAAGGTGTTATTAAACCTGACAGTGTCTCGTAATCTCCTCGTGCTACTACTGTGACTGTGTTTAGGCCATAGGTTCCCAACTGTTTTTGAATTGGCGCCCCCTTTTGTAGTGAATACAGTCGAACCTCTATACAACGAACCTCTGTATTGCGAATTTTTCTATATAGTGAACTTTTTCTTGGAACCTTGAACATTTCACCATTTTTATCGTAAAATAACCTCGCTATAGCAAAGTGCATTTTGTATAGAACGCACTTTTTCTTTTGTGGTTCAATTTTTGTTCTACCTATTTTTAAAAGTAATGCTGAAAAAATTCAAATTATTCTCTCTTTAACACATTTTATGGTGATCATAAATCTTGAACTGGTTTTCTTAGATCCTAACTCGCCGAGAGCAATAGAGTTGTGGGCGTTTCATCCAAGAAGTGCAACTTTTAACTTCCATTGCCCAGTTCACTAAAAACATCTTCTATATCCTCTTTCACACTCAGTGGAGTTGCCCAGTGTCCTCGTGTTCTAATTATAAAATAACGTATGTTTAATATTACTTGTATGCTTTAAATGGTAAAGTGCGCTTAAAATTCATTAATTTTAGTATACAATTATTTTCTTAATATTGAAAATACATTTAATTCTTCGACATTCTTTTTTCTTTTTTTCCTTGCTTTCTTTTTTGATGGGTAAGATATATAAAATAAACGTATATATTATCATTACTTTTTTAATATATAGTGTTCATGAATTTGAAACTTGTTTTATGTGGTTTATAAGTATATTAAAAGATGAACTTCTATATAACGAATTTTCCATACAAGTAACTTTTTTCCGGGATTTAGCGACTTCGTTATATAGAGGTCTGACTGTATTTCAATACCGCCCCTCGTCCCACTCCAGAGAAATAAGAACGTACAAAAAACGTGATAAAAACAACAAGAATTAAATTTTTAAAAAATATTCTATTTTTAATGGAATATATTTTATCAATATTGACGTCATTCTGATCAGTGGTTCTTTTTTTTAACAGCGTTTTGAAAAATTAATCATAATCACCTGGTATATGAGATGTTTCATGTGATATTGGACGAGATGTGAAAAGTTATAATTTAGTATCTAAAATTTAAAATTTTCGTATATCATTCAGTTTAAGACAGGTCTGAATATAATGTAATATCTAAGTGTTTCATCTAGTTCCCGAACTATACCGAAATATGTGAATTTTCGTGCACGTGATAGAAATGATTTAAATATATACATACAATCTCAACATAATGTAACTGATATTAAAGTTTACTTTTGTTAATACATAATCAGCGTGCTTTATTTTTTTTGTAGACTATATTTGGTTAATCTGCCCACGCCCCTCCAAGCCATCTCAACGCCCCCTAATTTTCTCTGGGTCTTTAACTGACCCCCTGAAAACCTCAAAAGCCCACGTTGGGAAACTAGTTTTAGACCAAGGGTGGGTGGACTCTTCCAGGGTACGTGCTACTTTTAAATTTTTTAAGGTTTTGCGGTCCATCTAGTGTTAGTGGTGCACACAAGGGTGGGGGAGGGGTTCAGGATCCTCCCTCCCTTGATTTTTTTCCCGATTCTTTTTAATCCCATGTATATAGTACGTAAAATGCAATTGTATTTGTTATTAGTAATTTTTATATTAATTAATGTTAATTATATTTATTCAGCAATTTATTTTTTGCTGTTTTTTGCTCCATACAATCATCATCCTAATAAAAAATGTTTGGCAGGGTATTGGGATATGATACGAGAATTGTAGACCTTTGTGACCCCCTCCCCTCTTGAAAAATTCTTGTGTGCGCCACTGCCCAATGTCGTAGGTGTGATAAGGTATAGAAAAGGTTGTTATTATAACTTAATAATGAATACGAAATATGTATTTACCGCATATGTAATACGCGTTTAAAGAAAAACGTAAGATTTAAACTTAATAATAATTAGCCACAAATATAATAATATCAAATGATACATTTATTATGAAACAATTCAAAATACATTAACCAAACATTTTTACCTTAAGTTAATTTATCGTAGTTATAGTCAATAAAAGACATATATAGTCTGCGTACTGTGAGCCAATCTTGAATTTTCCATATATAATTACTACCAGTCTACACGGACGGATCGAAGACTGTAGGACATGTTGGGTGCGGTGTTTTTAATGATACCATTCTTAGTTTTTCCTTACACAATTCCATGTCTGTCTTTAGTGCTGAATTGACTGCCATCCTTGTCGTACTTCAACATATATTAATTTCCAACCACCGTCATTTTTGTGTGTACACTGACAGCATGAGTGCTCTAGAGTCCTTACACTTTTTAACAGAGCATAGACACCCCACTGTGATAGAAATACTTCTTCTGTGAAAATTGGAAAGGAAGGGTTTTGATATAATTTTTTCCTGGGTACCTGGGTATACTTGGTAATGAACAGGCTGATAACGCTGCACGATCCATGTCTGATCACATGCAGCGGCCTGTCTGTTACCGAGATTTAAAGACTTCTACACAGAACTATATCCATCGTGTATGGCAAGAGACTTGGGATCAACAGATCCTCAACAAACTACATAACATTCATCCTTCCACTTCTCATTGGGCAGCACTACCAGTGCGAAGACATGATGTCCGCTTGACTCGACTTCGCATTGGTCATACTCTTTTTACTCATAGGCACCTTCTGTTGGGTGAAAATGCCCTAGAATGTCCCTCGTGTAAAGTGCCATATTCGGTTTATCACATTTTAATAGATTGTCCCGTTTTTAACCATCATCGCATCACCTTCTTTCATACATGTGTTTTAACCTTATCTGACTTGGTGGGGGAATCTCCCCACCAAAATCTATTTGCCTTCCTTTTTAAAATTGGACTTTTACATATGATT
Organism: Trichonephila clavipes; assembly: GCA_019973935.1. NCBI lineage: Eukaryota > Metazoa > Arthropoda > Arachnida > Araneae > Nephilidae > Trichonephila > Trichonephila clavipes. Next base: position 10,707 of record BMAU01006807.1, read on the forward strand.
TGATTTGTGTGTTTCTTTGGATTTTTAATATATTATATGCATGCATATACATGTGTACATATATTTTTATACTTATATATTTTTTCAAAATGACTTTTTCTTTTAACAAGTGTTTGGCGCAGCTTGGCCAAAATTGGCCCTTGTGCCATTAAAACTCACTATCATCATCACCATATATAATTACTAACTCAGTGTTTCTAAAAGTGTGGGGCGTGCCCCCCTGAGGGGGCACGATAAACCTACAAGGTGGACGCGAGCATATCGAAAATAAAAGATTTAAAAAAATTAATTTACTGTAATGAAGGAAGAAAATACACTTTCTGACATAATAAAATATTCACATTTACACTGATAGAATTTATTAGTATTACTTCATCAAACATGAAAGCTTTCATTTCGATACATTTATTAGCTATGTGATCCTATAACTAAATAAAAAACATAACATTTTGTTTGATATGCAATAATCCCACGGTGAGAGATTTTTTTTACTGAGTTTTCTTTTTAAACCAAAAAACTATTTCAGAGACAAGACAAAACCCAGACCAAGAGAAACATTCTAGGAAGATAAAAAAATTCTCGGTTTGACCTTCGAACTTACTGTTACGGTTAGTTTGTTCCTTTTTTATGTCTTTATTTTTCCTTTAGGGAAGTTGTAAATAATGCGCCTATACGAAAGAGTTATATGACATTTCGAAAAGCACAGAAAACATTTTGAAGGATTATTTGGCCAATATTTATTTTTATGAGTGTTCTGAAACATATAAAGCATGATGAAAAATGTTTTACATAATTCTTTTTTAGAGCTAACATTTATACATTGATTGCATATTTAACCCGGGAGCGGTGACAACAAAAATTTTAACAAAATATGACAGTTTTGTTTGCAGATATCATTCCTGTAACGTTCGTGAAAAGTTTCTGTGATTTGTGTCCTTTATTAATGTCGCGTACCTTAGAAACATTTTAATTCGGTTCTATTTGAAGTTTTCTCAAATTATCAGTGAAAAAAGGTAGAAAGTAGATAAGTATACTTCCTCTTAGTTAAATTATTCGCTGGAATTGTGATTTTTATTGTGTGCAATAAAAATAATTGTAAAAAATGCTTCGGGTGACTCTCCGTCATCCCGCGCGACTATTACCATTAGTATCGAGAGCGCGTCTGCTCCCGGGTTAAAACATTTTGAAGTCTTCTCGTTTTAAATATTAAAAATAACACACTTATTCTTTATCGAAATTTTACATTCTTTTTTATTATTTAGCAATAATAAATGCTAATTTGTGAGGATTACAATTACAGTTCGTTTAAATCTATTTATAATATGAGCATTCATTTAAAAATATCATTTTACATTTTGTATTCATTGCCGTGCTCTTGGTTTTACTCTTTTTACAATTCAGCAAGTGCCGACTGGATGGCGTAGTTGGTTTGTCGCTGGCCATCTGCCCATAAGGTTGCGGGTTCGACCCCAGCCCATGTCCATGGATTTTCATGATGCAGAAAATCGACAGCGGTCATGAACGGCCATGTCGTATGATTATTCTGCATGTAAAAAATCCCTTGAAGTGCCCATTTGGCTTGGCTGCAAAAATTCTTAAAAATAATTAAGTTCAATTTTGCATCGTCAGAGCTCAGGTGCCTTCCTCTGAGGAAGAAACTGGGCATCAAAATTACTTGCGGCAATTGGTACCGCCTGTTATACGGTGCCGCACTCAAAAGGGATACCAGCTCCTGGGGAATAAGCTAGGTCTGCAAAGGTAAAACATACCAAAATTTGCAGTTACACGTTTTGCGCAGACCTCGGATAGATTGCCCAGACTCACGCAGACGTTTGCGAGAATGCTAATTGTGACGGATATGATAGAGAACAACATAGACTAGACTATTTTTCTAATGACATTTAACTTTTCAGGAATGGATGACGGAAGAAATAAATCTTTAAATAAATATCATTTTGCAATCTGTTCCAATTTAAAAATTATCCTATTACTTAAGTCATTTGCTTAAAATATATATTACTTAAAGCAGTGTTTTTCAAACTGTGGTGCGTGCCCCTGGGGGAAGGGCGAGCATATTGAAAATAAAAGGTTTAAAAAAATAATTTTTTGGAATGAAGTAAAACAAAATGCTTTCTGACATAATACAAAACACACATTTACATTGATATAACTTATTTTTATCATCTGGGGATCATCAAAAATAAAAGATTCCACTTCAAACGCTCATTAGCCATCTTTGATCCTATAACCAAATTTAAAAAAATATTTTGTTTGCTTTGCGGGTCAATATGAGAACGATGGGAGGTGTTTTTTTATGTTTCTTTTAACGATATCAAACGATGAGAGATTTTTTATTACGTTTCTTTTAACCTAAAATATTACTTTAGCTGACCTTCGAATGGTATGGTTATCTCCGTCTTTTTTTTAAGGGAAGTTGTAAATATATAGAATATATTTCTGTTTCATCTTTTTCCATGTGATAGAGTTTTATGATATACGGATAAGCATATTGAGCACTTTGAAGAATTATTTGGCCAATATTTAATTTTATGAGTATTCTGAAACATATAATGCATAATGAAAAACGTTTTACACAATTATATATTAGAACTACACGTTCCCCATGAACAATTTTGTGGTTTTGGTTGCTGTGTTGTACGACTTATTATGGTTTATAAATGTAAATAAGTAGAATATTAAAAAAATGGGCATCTGTGATCCCTATTGAAGGAAGTTGAAACTGATCAAGCAATTGAAGAACCTACGGAAATGATGCATATTAATCAAGATAGCGAAAGTAAATATCAGGAAAGCGTTAGACATGAAACATTTGAGTTGATTTGAAATTTTCAAATGCTGCCTAAAGATCTCTATGAAGAAAATTATGAAGCCGTAATGTAGCACTTCGCCTTGTCAAAAAGACACAAGGAAGTAAAAGTTCGAAATGCTATTTGTAGATCATCAAACAACAGCAAAACTACAAAAAGGTAAAAAAATATGACTGTTTAGCTGGAAAATAACGTTCCAGTGTTGTTAGCGAAAAGTGTCTCTATGATTTATGTCTTTTATTAAGGACACGCACATTTGGAACATTTTCTTTAGTTTTATTAGATTTTTTCTCAAATTTTCTAAGAAAAATTGAAAAGTCCTTGAAAGTAGGTAAGTATATTTTTTCTTAATTAAATTATTCACTGGAATTGTGGTTTTTATCGTGTATGTAAAAATAACTATAAAATAAATTATAGTTTTAAAACAAACTAAAAAACACGCTTTTATAGTGAATCAAACTAAAAAGTAAAAAATAATATATATATTACTTAAAAGTAACAAATACAAAATTTAATACTTTCTTGTGAATTTGTACGATTTATAATTAAGATCGTATGGTAGCTTTAGTGACAAAGCGCATTATTATTGCATTCAATACATTATTTTTAGGGGGGCGCGTAAAAAAATTATGATTGAAAATTGGGTCGCCAGTAGTGAAAGTTTGAGAACCACTGACTTAAAGTAACAAATACAAAATTTAATACTTTCTTGTGAATTTGTACGGTTTATAATTAAGATCGTATGGTAGCTTTAGTGACAAAGCGCATTATTATTGTATAAGGAGGGAGGGGGGGCGATAAAAATTATAATTGAAAATTGGGTCGCCAGTAGTGAAAGTTTGAGAACCACTGACTTAAAGTAACAAATACAAAATTTAATACTTTCTTGTGAATTTGCACGGTTTATATAATTAAGATCGTATGGTAGCTTTAGTGAC
>BMAU01006808.1:0-137500 GCA_019973935.1 Trichonephila clavipes
AAAAAGTAAAAGTGATTATTTTTTTTTTATTTAACAAAATTATAATAAATGTAGTAGCATTATATATGCTGAATTAATTTGTAAAATAAAACTTGGATTTCTGCAATTTTTTATATTTGTACTTAACAATAACACATAAAAAGTCATTTCAATACTTTTAATTTATGCAAATTTCTATCTTTATCTTTATATTTTTCTGTTGAATGATTTTTTTTCGCTATAAATCAATATAACAACTTGCACTGAGAGAAAATCCCTTTCTCTACGTCAGTATTTCCACACATAATACACATTCAATCAGTGGCGCTCACAAGGGAAGGAATTCGTGGGTCCAGACCCCCAAAAGCACTGTTTTTTTTTCGATTGATTATATTCCCATATATATTTAATAAGTATTCTATATATATATATTTCATATATTTGGAAAACTTGCTCAATTTCTGATCTAAAAAACCAATTAGGTTTTAAGAAATTTTAATTTTCTGAGTTTTGATTTTAAATTCGGTTTTTATTTTAAAAAGCATTTTTGAATTCCTATATTGAATTAATTAAAAATATTTTTTTAACACAATCCATTATTTCGTGTGAAATGTCTATTAACTGCAATTTTAGTTTCTAAAATCCTTTCTGTTTGCTTATGTTTTTAAGTTTTTGAGTTTTCTCACATTTACTTAATTAAGATTGATTTAAAGACCAATTTATTTTTGACACATAGTTTATGTAATTTAAAAGCTCTTTACTTTGTTTTCATTGTTTTTTTTTTCCTTTTGAAGAATGCCATGACCAAAATGAACGCAGGCTACTGTGATAAATAATACTTGAAAGGGATGGAATATGACTGAAAATGGTAAATCTAAAATCCAGCTTTCAGGTGATATTACAATTAAACTACAGAATGCAAATGTTGCAGAATTAACTAAATATTTCTCTGACGAACCACAAATTACATTATAATAAATATATTGTAGTACTACATTACCGTATTTTAAAGTCATGCAACTAAAACTTAAACTTGCTTACCTGCCACGATGGGGAACTGAGAGAAAATAGATATTGTTTACAAACTTGGTGATTTCTGGATTACATTTGTATAACTACTATTTTCTATATAAATATTTTGCATTTAAAACTCTTGTGAATATATAAGGTTCTCATAAAAGTGAATAATTGATCAAATTAACAGTTGTTATCAATGTTATGTCTTAGAATATTTTGAATTAAAAAGATATTTCAGTCATATTTATTTCAAGTAGAATTTTCATGTAGAGCATAATTTGGATAGATCTTAACAGATTGAAAAATTAAAACTTTACAGGCATTGGAATTTTTTATGCCTTTACAAATTTTAAATGTGTTTTTCTCAGATTTTTAATTTTGAAGATGACAGTGTATTCTAATCCCTTAGGCGTTTTTCCTGTTCAAGATAGAGTCGTGAAATATCTTGTAAATATTCCCTAACATATTTTCTAATAGTTTGCTTCTAAAATCTAAGTATATCTTTTCCTTAATTTTTTATACAAATATTTTACCCAAGTTTTTGACGTTTCGACTAAACCGTTAATATAAGAAACAACAGTCAAATATCACGAGGGCAGACGGCGCTCGCTGATATTTGAGTGAAAATACAGCAGCATAAAATGCGAACTCGTTTGAATTATATCTAATGTGCATATTTGGAACTGTTTAGCGTACTCGAATTAACTCAAGTGCACACGTCAAGGGACACGTATTGCATTCTAAGTCAACACGGTGGCTACTGACGAGCGACTACGTAATTTTGAACCGCGGTTAAGTGACGAGGACGATACCTGAGCTGATAACTCCCCTTCAAAACTTCCACATCACACCAACGTGATGACTTTTGACCTCGACGTGTTTAACGTGCATCGGCTCCTCTTCAATGCTAAACTTTTGTAGTGCCAGGGCTCGAAAACTGGACACGAGTTCATAACCATGACCATCAGGCTACCGTAGCCGCAAAAGAAAATAGCAAGTTTGAAAGAAATGTAATGCAGAAGTATATTTGAAGAAATAACTTCAAAACTTAACGAAAAACCAAAATATCAAAATTTATTTTAGGAATAATAGTGAATATAACTTCGTATACCTAAAATCACTTTATGCGGTGTATTTTGAAAGTGAACGTTTCCCCTTTTAGAGAAACTTACTATAATTATGTCAAATTCCTTTCATTTTGCTCTAAGGGGATCCCCGAAACAATGTAATTTTTTTGATACACAAAATTATTTATGGTTGAATATAATACAATTCCCTACAAAATGAATGAAAACCCTGTTTTATCATATAAATTGTGTTTGAATAGAAGATGGTTAGTTAATAAGAACATTTAAAACGTGTCAGCAATCTATGGACCTGTGGCACGTGGTACAATTCTTAGTGGCACTCAGCATTACTCTACAAATTTGTCAATTCTTGAGTGGATGGAAGTTGATATTAGACCTTATTTGACAAACACCTTCTGAGTTATGGACATTTATGGAACTACTAAATAATCTTAAAGATAATTCTAAGGATAAATTTACAGCTATTTTGTAAATAATTGAATGTTATTGCTAGGGGATTTAATTGTTGAAAAAAGAAAATTGCATGCACTCTGCTTTCCACTTATGATTCGGCATATAAAAGTAAAAAATATTTCCTAATGTGAAAAATATTTCGATTCCACAAAGAAATTGTTTAACAACTGAATGCTCAGAATCGTGTGTCACGCATTATACCCCTGGTTTTGCGATATGAAAGAAGACTGGTGAAAGAGTTAATTCACATTACATTTTTTATTTAACTTTAATAAAGGGAATAATTTATATTTCACTTTGTCTATTTCTTATTTAAATAAATATGTTGGAAACATACATTTTTAATTTTTTTTATCTTTGTTGAAGAAATAGTAACATTTTATATTGTTTATTTTTATGTTAATAAATGTATTTTATTGATCCATAATTAATATAAAATAAAACTGTAAATCTAAATTATTTACCTCTATTCTTTAAATCTGCAAATATTACCGTAAGAATCGAAGGATTTATCAAAAATGTCCTACTATGTGGCACGCTGAATGATACTGTCAGATTGTTTGACACGACTTTGCTACACAGTTGCCGCCCCTGATTTAAAATGTTGGGTAAGATAACCATTATATTTTTAAAATTTTATAAATATACAAAATGAGAGTATTTTGGTAATACATGTTTTAAAAGGAGTAAAGTTTACGAGAACGAAATATAAAATTGCGTTAAAATTATTGGTACTTTATCAACCGTACTTCTTTATATATATATATACGGTTATATATATATATATATATCGTGACAATGATATAAATTAATATCACAATTCATTGTTATTAAAATATAAAATTTTACATGACTTATTTTAAATTTATATAATATTATATTCCTTACTAAAAGCAAGCAACAAATGGGAGTTCATTACCTGCCAAAACTGCAGAGGCCTGGTTGTTTACTCCACAAGCTGCTACCTTACCTTATGCTTACTCTGCCCTACTAAGTAAAAAATGATGTCTTCTGCTCGTCAAGATCATGGAATTGCAGATATTGTTTTCTATATATTTTAAATATTACTTTTCTAACTTCTACATCAGCCTTTTAATAGTCTACACTCCTGCAAAGAAGTCTGAATTCAAAACTATAAAAACTTATTATTCCCAACAATGTCATTTATACCTGTATTTTTTATAATCTATGAATGCGTTAAACTATTAATTTGTTATCGCGACTATTTAATATTAAATGCAAAAAAAAAACGAATAAGTTTCAAACTGAAACTTAAATTGAATTTTTCAAAAATTGCCATCGATATTCTCATAACTTTTACATATTGTCATTTTAGCATATCACACATCTGTCTTCTATGTAAAAATCTATTATAAGTTCATCAAATGTTTCAGCATATTTTTACTCATAACATGCAGTTTTCAACCACATTGTGAGGCCGCGGTAGCCTAATGGTCAATATAACGGATTCGTAGCTGGAGTGTCATGAATTCGACCCCAGCACTACTGAAGATCCGCCGTGTAAGGGAGCGATGCTCAAGCGTCATCCTCGTCACTTGACCATGGTTTAAAATTAGGAGGTCCGTCACCAAGTGAGTGAATATTAACTTCGCCCTGTTCAGCTACACGAGGGCTTTTAGTGATGGACCTCGTAATTTTGAAGCATGGTCAAATGACGAGGGCGACATCTGTGTTGGCACCCCCTCTCCTAACTACCACACCAACGAGAGGGCATTTCAGCTCTCTATAGATTTAACGTGCATCGCTGCCCTACACGGCGGGTCTTTTGTGGCACTGGGCTCGAACTCGAGACATGCCAACCATGATTCGATACCTGGATTACCTGGTACACCGGCCACAGGTCCGTCGCCAAAAGCCCTCAAGTAGTTGTGTAGAGAAGAGAGAGAGTGCGACTTTAATATCCCCTCACTTAATTAAATTATATGAAATTTAAGGAATACTTGATAAAATATTAGAAGTCGAATATATATATATATATATATATATATATATTAAAAATTAATCTAATGATAATTTTAAATATCCAAAGAATTATTAGTATTTATGGTAAATATATGTTTTTCAACTGAGTATGTGAGACACGTATAAATATCTTTTTCGAAATTCCAAGTGGAAGAATTTCAGAGATTTCAAGAATTTCAGTGGAGCTAATACAAAATTCCTAGTTTTGCATGGTTAAGATTATAAAAATGTCCAAATTTTAATAACCTTTTCTTCAGTCAACCACTAATGGAACATGAATGATGAGGGATTATGCATAAATATATATTTTTTTAACTTGAATTTAAAAAAAGATCTTTATATTTATTTATATGCGCAAATGTTAACTGTAAATTTGTCCAGATGCTTTTAAATACCCTTTATTTGAAGATTCAAGCTCAAAAATATAAGCTTACGAAATACTCCGTGTGGTCCGTTTTCGAAGCCTCTCTAGTAGGGCAGAAAAATCCGTGCTGTCCGGTTGGAGGGTTAAATAAATTTTTTGTCAAAATTTCCTTAAAACAATTTCATGCATGTATTATAATCTGAGTGACACTACATAGCATGAAAATTATCCATTTATGAGCTTTTTTAAAATCACGGTTCCGAACGTAATCGGATACCTTAAAAGTGAATATATTACAAAACGCCAAAACATAATATATCCTACCCAAAATCAATGTAAACTAAAGCCAAATATTCATGGATAAAAGGTCATGCTCTAAACTACTGAATAGGATGAAATGAATGCAAAATTGGGAACAAAAGACGTTGATGAAACTGACTGAAAACTATCATGCAATATTTGTGCCGACCATCACATAGTTGATGCGTTTGAATCGAGTATTAAAAAAGTGACCAGTTTATAAGCAGAATAATGAAAACGTGTCCCTGATAAACTACGCTCATATGGTTTGAGCTATATCTCTAGAAGAGTTTTTGATAAATGGAAGCATTCTACAAGACTCAAAAGATCTTCGACTCCCAAACTTGATAGTGAAATCAGAACAAAAAACTCAATTTGGAATATTCCGCCTTGAAGTTTCTACAGGAGCCCCTCATTCTAAAAACCCCACCAAAGAACACCTGTTTCGAATTGGAATTGTTGCAGCCATGTTCCAAAAAAAGAAGACCCTGTAACTCTCAGACAAAACGGACTTGGAAACGATAGCAATACTCTCTCAAGATAACTTTGCAATCGCCTACACCGATGTCTCTTCAGACAGATCCCTCAGCAATGGAGGTACCGGAATCCTCCTCCTCCTCCTTATCCCAGATGGTAATAACTACAAACACAAAATTAACACAGGCATAATCACCTCAAATTTCACAAGTGAACTCATGGCGATTAGAGATGCCGCCCTTATATAATACCAACAAGACCCACATGTTATTGATTCTACAGAAGGATTAGTAATCTTCTCGGATTCTCTAAATCAGCTATAGAAGCCATATGAAACGGAGAGACCAACATCTCCTGTGATATTATTACCCTTCTAGAACAGCTGCACAACAAAAGAAAATCCTTTATCCTGCAATGGATACCCGCAAATGTCAACATTGAGGGCAATGAATGTACAGATATATATAGCCTCGCCAAAGGAGCTAGAGACATCGAACATAATTGCAGGTGGTGAACCTTTCACACTTGATGATGCTAACGCAGTAGCCAAACGTAGAGTTATGAATCACACTTTTAAAAAACTCCAAAACCTAGTTACGGAATTTGACTGTCCCCTTGGGCTCATGGAATTATAACATCCACAATTGCCAGATTGAGAACTGAACATCTTAATTGCATGAAGATTCCCCCAGACAAGACAAGATCATATGTTCAATGCAAACACTGCCCAGATCTTCAACTCACGCCCAATCACATCTTGGAATGCTCAACAACAAAGTTACTAAAAATGGGAATGGTTCCTCTGAGGAACCAGTTGCGGGAACTACTGTACAGCCCTGATGCTCCCAGAATAGCAGAGGCAGTGATAAAGAATTTCGACGAAATTTAGTGATATCTACTGCATTTATTCATGGACACGAGAACAACAACAACAATGAAAAAGGGGTTTTACAGCACGATAATGCTTGATCACATGTGGCGTGAGTGAGGGTTTACGTGCGTCATTCTCGAAAGAAACACGAACGCTACTGGCGATAGAGACTTTTTGACAGATTTGACGGGTATCATTGCAATCTGTACTTCGGATATTCAGTAAAACATGACTCTTAGCTCATGACAGGTCAGCTACGACCATGGCTATTCATCCCATGTGACGGTATCACTCAAAAACTATTTAAGATCCTATAAATGGAATATCTTACCAAACCCACTGTATTTTCTAGACATGGATATTTTATATTACCACTGATTACTTTCAATGGTTAATAATCTCACTGCAACAGCCCTTTCACTATTACGAGGAAAACAAAAAATGGATCAGTTCATAGATGACATCTAAAAATAAGCCTTTCTTTCAACACAGAACTCTCAAGTTAGAAGAGATATGGGAGAAAATCGTAAAAGGCCTTGGACCCTACATTGATTACTTACTGTTTTTATCCTTTTTGCACCATAAAATTCTGATCGTATTAAAAATTCCTTTAAAAGTTACTTCTACCATTAATATATATGAAGCAACGTAGAAAAAAAACGATTAACAATAAAGAATTTACGCTAATGAAAAAATAAATTAATTCATTTTATAGAAGTATCAGAGAGAGTATCTCAATCGGAAAATTAATATTGTACAAACATTTTGTGAAACCTAATTTTTCCTTGATATGGATAATAAGAAAATTTGAATAATTATTAGATACCAAATCTCATAAATTTGATGAAATCCATGTGCATTTTTTTAATTTTTATAGGAATTAAAAATATTAATCGTATTTTCATAAATAAACTAAGGGTTTAAGAAACGCGCATTTTTATATGCAGATCTTAGAAAATCTTAAACCGAAATGTGTAACACAGTGTGTCTCAAAGTGTCAATATTGGCGACCCAATATTCAATAATAATCTTTTTCTTGCCCCCCCTCATAAAATATAACACCGTATTAAATTCAATAATACTATATTTCCACGCTAAAACGATGATACCACTTTAAACTCGTAAGTGTCACCGGCGTATATAAATGTTTCGTTTAGCTTTAGCGTTAAGTTCCCCGGACGTATATATACGTCTTTCCGAAGTATGATCTTTTATGCGCACTACTATCCATAAAACTATTCAAAAGGCTTTGAAATGCATTAGAAGGACCTTAATAGTGTTTGGAAATAATTTACATTTTTCTATGGATTTCCTTATTTACTCCTTTTTCTTTCCTTCCCTCTAAAACATCTCATTCGATAGCCGACGTGAAAAATGGTGGCATTGGGGAGCATATAGCATAACTTTTAATCAGCAGTTAAGGGATTAATTATAAACCGGACACATTTTTAAGATAAGTGTTAATTTTGTGTATATAATTTTATATATGACAATCACATAAAATCACTAGCTATTGTTAAACTTGTTCCTAACTTAGTATTGTTATATTAATTATGAAAAATAATGCGCAGTACTGATACATTTATAAGTGTATTGCATCATTACAAATGTTAATTTTATTTTTATATGATGTCAGAATATATTTTGCTTTATTTACTTTCAGTAAATTAATATTTTTTTTAAAAAAAATTAACTTACGTTTTCGACTTTTCAATATGCTCACGCCTCCTTCCTAGAGTTGTCATGCCTCTCAAGAGAGACGCGCGCCACAGTTTGAGAATAGCTGGTGTAACAGTAAATTTCTCTTATATAAAAAAACTGATATTAATTATATTGTTTTTATTTGCTTGTTGAGATGAGAATACTTTTATTTCATTGTTTGTTTTATTAATATCTCCCTTGCTAAAAAGTAAGAGAAGATAAAGGTTTATTTAAATAAAAATAATTCGCCTTTTAACAATGAGGAGGAAAAAGTTTGCTTCAAATAAAGGCGATGTATTGGAAAACCAGCAACAAATTACGTATACATAAATATATATATTTATGCTCAAGTGATATATATATATATATATACATTTCAGGAGAAAAAGGAATGAAAAATGTGTCGGAACTCCTTAGATCTCCTTCTAATGTCAATATGAATGGGAGAATAACGGATATTAGCATCCATACCGACCCAAAAAAAGAAGATAACTATTGAAGTAACGCCCTTTTGTCATAAATGGAAGCTAATCAGGGAACTCCGAATTGTTAATTCCAATTCATCTTTTTTCACAAGTTATGCACTTTTTTTTTACTTCATTTCTTTTTCAAGAGAGCTTCTTTGAGAGAACTTTTATTAATTCATTCCAAAAAAAATACGGAAGCATAAAAAATATCCTGATACTTCAGCCAATTAAAAAGTAAAGGAAAAGTTGGACATTAGAATCCAATAAAAAATGTTTTTCATGCAAAAAGTGAAGATAAAAGAAAGTTTAAAAAAAGTGCATATATCTTGGAAAAATGTGTCTCGCCATTTTGAATGTGTGACGAATCCGATGCGAAGTCTTTTCAGAATTCGAAGTAAATAGCCCGAGAGCTGAAAGCACCGACTCTTTTGTTTTCGAAATCGATTTGGATCTAACACGATTTTTCTTTCTTTTTTTCCATTTCTTTCTGCTTTTAACACCATCGAAAGACAGTTCTGGCTTCAGAATTCAGGAAAAATCGACATTTAGCATTGTTTTGGAAAAGAAAAGATGAGGAATTCTTTTCAGTCAGTACATGGCAGGGAATCTACTTTCGAAAACTTTTGATGATTTGATGAAAAGTTTTCTAATTTTCTTGCACCCATCACGTGTCTGTAATATGTATTAAATTGATAAATATTTAAGAGACGGGAAAAAAGAAAGAGGATTTCATTTTCAAATATCTTTTATTCTCAATATTTGCTTAAACTTACTTTCCTGTTTATGTTTATGCAAAAATGGTGCTCACTGTCTTTGACAAATACTATTTAAGAAGCTTAGTTTCGGAGTTATTGTTTTTTTGTTTAGTTAACTTTGGATTTGTTTTAAAAATTACTTTGAAGATAAAGATTTTTTTGCGCATATTATTCTTTTATATTATGCATTTTATCCTGTTACTTTAAAATATTCATTATTGAAAATGTACAAAGTGACAAAAATATGTGGCTTAACAAATTCATTTTAACACGCTTTTATAAGTTTCACTTGAATGTAATGGAATCTTTTGAATTGATTTTTACCCACTTTCAAAGAGATTAATTCGAAATTTTGCACACTTGTCAAAGACCGACGACAATACAATACTTTCAAAATTTTGTTCCATTTGATCATGATCGTCAAAAATAACGATTTTAAGGATTTCGAAATTTAGCGACTAACTCATTATATCGTTTCCTGATTTGGCGACTGATTACATGCACCATTTTCAAATTTAGCGACTAGATTCCTACTACATTTTCAAATTTGGCGACTAATTCCAGATATGACGACTAAAAGACACTACCCCTTACTAAGGTGATACACTAAAAATTGAAGCGCTTGTTATTAATACAGATAAAACAAACAAACCAAGTGTTCTTATGTGAGAAAAGAAAATAGGTCTCTGGCATATTAATATAAATATTTGTGTTCTATTATTTTTTTATTGTTCTTAAGCATACGTTTAAGAAGTGATAATGCGAATTAACATTATATCAATACGCTTAAAGGGTGATAAATGTACGCTCAAATTTTTAAATATTTTTTTATCTTTTTTTTATTTTGATAAAGCACACACACAAACAATATGTTTGGAAGTAATGATACGAATTAACATTGTAGCAATACGTTTAAAAGGTGAGTCAGTATTTATTGCAGTCGATATTTCATATTTCTTCTTAACACACTTTTATTAGTTAGACCTGTATCTATAGAGGCGGAAGCTTTGAAATATAAGGATATGGGACTCATGCAACGCCCCTTAAACGGAGAGAATAAATAAACTTCAGGCCCATTAATTGATATCCATTGAAGAGCAAGACTAATTCCAGTAACTACATAATTCTGGCTCCAAATATCAATCTGAAGGATAAATACAACAAAGAATAAACTATATTTTTAAAAATTAAACAAACATGTTTTATATTGTAGATCGAAATAAAAAAGGAGCAAATAAATTATAGTTTAAAAAAGAAAAGAAAAACTAAACAACACGTTTTTATAGGGAATAGAACTAAAAAGTAAAAAATAATTCTTAATCTAAGAATAAAATTTTTAACTAGAAAAAAATTAATGTCATTGTGGTAAAAGCGTGAGATGTGCTTTGTACTACATTTTTACACTAACTCAGCATTTCGGAATAGAGAGCTTGCAAGAAATTGTAACTATTAATATAGACCACTACACACTTTTATCCCAATGACATTAGTTTTCTCGTTAAACATTTTATTCTTATATTAAGATTTTTTTTTTTTTTTTTTTTACTTTTTATATCAACTCATTAGAAAAGCATTCTTTTTAGTTTTTTTGAAACTGTAATTTATTGTAAAGGATACTATTTGAATCATAACTTTTGAGTCGTAGCTATTTGTAGATGCATACGGGATAAAAATAAATTTACTTAACACTAGATCGCTCAAATGAAGTCATTTTGACTGCTTTTTAATTTCGATTGGGAAAAAAAAATTGCATCTATCATGAACAAGTTTATAGAATTTTTAAAAATATATTTTGAAGTGAAGAAAAAAATATTGTTAATATTTACTAAAGAATTGTTATGTAACTGTAAATAATATAAAAAAAAATATTAACAATTGATTTTAAATAATTTTTTACACATTATTCATTATTTCAAAATGCTGTCATTTTGACAGTTTTTCGGCATTATAGGTACATAACGTTAAAAATATGTTGCAATCTCTTGAATACTAACTATTGAAACATTATACGGAAGATTTCAGTTGAGCTGTTAGGATAATTTTAGTATAATATTACACGTTTTCAACATTTTTTGGTGCATTACTTTTATTTTATAAGTTCTTGGTAAAATAGATTCCTTTCATTATCAATTGTTACTAGTTAGATGTAAAATTTAGATTCGCATTTTAATTTGTTTATTTATTTTATTCGAATTTTGAGAAATGGCTGCTTTCTATTGTATTTAAATGTGATTTTTCGAGAAAGAAAAAATATTGCCGTTTGCGATTTTGTATTTGTGTTTTTCTAAGATTTTATTAAACTTTTTTTTTCTAAATTATTATTTTCTTTAGTCTTTATTTCCAACGAAAAATACTTTCTATGTATTTATACGCAAAACTATACCCCAACTTACGCGATTATCACTCCGTCCCACCAATCACTGAGTTCGGATACTACTGTTTTTCAAATACATTGTTTTAAAACCCCTTCAAATATATTTCAATGAATTAATAATATGCTTGGCTTGTATTTTGAAACATCAATTGGTATCCTAATTGTATTTTAATGAATCAGATTCAACGGAAGGAGCTAAAATACAGCTCAATATAAATATTTTATTTCCTCATGTTATTAAATGGGAAAAAAACCCGCAAATTTCTTGAGCTCATTTTAAATTAAAATTTGAAAATAAATTGAGTTTTGCAATTAAGCGTTTAAAAGAAAGAAAGTTTGTATGAAAGGAACATAAATATGTATGGAGCATTAATTTATAGTATAAAAAGTTAAAACAATAGTTTATTATTTTGTGAAGAAATATGTGAGCTGTGTTAACCAGAAACCGATATTGTATAAAACCAGTCCGTTTAATTAGAATTTCCTTTGTCTTATAAAAAAATTGATATGATAAGAATAGGCCTTATTTATTACAAGTATTAAAAACTAGTAAACTTTTATCTTCATCGTATATTAACACAATAAGAATTTTATTTAATTTTGCTACTTTCTAATCTTTAATCTTTATTGCTGTAAAGATTAATATTTCTTTAGAATTTATAATTATAATGTGTGTGTTTAATCATAGTCTGATGAAATGGTAGATAATCGAAAGTAAAAAAATAATATGCTTAATACGTTACATAAAATCTTGATTCAATATTAGAGCTCCACTGTTAGATAATAGATATCAATGAACAATTCCTATAATTCCCAGAGTACACATGTACTATACTGAATATTTTAATTCCAGATAAAATTCTTAAGAAAGTATGACAAAAATATATGAAAATCCACAGCTAATGGCTAAGGTTTTAAAGGTGTATTTCTTTTTAAAAAAAACATACATGATGAGGAATTGTATCACTGGAAAAATTACATTTAATCAATGAATAAGAATCACTGGTATAGGGAAATGAAAAGCAGAATTTTGAGAACGCTTACCTCACATGCTAAATGTATAGACACATAAAAAATAAAAATCCAATGGTAAAACTTAAAAGATTTATTTAAAAAAACTTAAATCATTAAAAATACCACGCTTGATGATCTGAAAATCATTGGCTCCTTTCTCCTTGCTTTGGATGAAAGTCAAGAAGACTTCTTCACTTAAGTTTGATGGATTGAGGGATAACGTGAGCCCAATGTCCTTACTTAGGAAAGTGTCTTTGATTCTCTTTACAGATCTCAGGCAACTGATCACTTGTTTATCTAAGTCGATGGATGGCGGATCAAGTTATCTTTGCTACTTTTGAGAAGAAGAGCACTTTTCTCAAGTAAAAGTAATAAATATTTAAACAAATTTCAAAATTTTATCATGGAAAGCATATAAATTACTGCATGGAGTATGTTAGTGTTTCTCAAACTGTGGGGCGTGCCTCCCTAGGGGGCGTGATAAATCTACAAAGGGTGGGGACGAGCATATTGAAAAGTCAAAAACAATATTATTTAAGAAAATTATTAATTTATGGAAGGTAAACAAAAAATACATTTTGACATAAAAAATAAAATACACATTTACATTAATATTGCACTTATAAATTTATCAGTACAGCCCAATGTGTTTAATAAATAACTAAACAGCACTAAGTTAAGATCAAGTTTAACAATTACCAGTGGCACCATGTGCTTGCTATATAAAAATTTATAACGAAAAATTAATATTTATATGGATAATTTGTACGGTTTAGAATTAATCCATCAATGCCTCATAAAAGTTACGTGATTCGCTCCTCAATGCCACAATTTTTAACATATGAGCGTGTATAGGATGTATTGGGTGAGGAAAGATAAGGAATATGTAAGTAAATCCTCTGAACATTGTTAATGTACCTTTATTGCATCCCTAAGTAAAGATCGTACATCGGAAAGACGTATATATACATCCATGACAATTATCTCATTGGTTGAGCGATACGTTTATATGCGTTGATTGCACTTAAGAGGTTAAAGTCGTGTCGTAGCTTTAGCCTCATTGTATAGTATTATTAAATTTAAAACATTATTATTGTATGGTGGGGGGAGGGGGCGCAATGAAAATGATGATTGAATATTGGGTCGTAAATAGTGAAAGTTTGAGAAGCATTGGGGTAAGTTGAAAAGTATTTATTAAAGTGATACAGTTGTTAAATAATATACTTAAAAAATAAATAAACTAGAGCTGGAATACATTCGCTGTATATTTCGGCGTATAAAATGCATTTTTCACACAAAAAAAATATGAGCTAAATTTACGGGTGTGCGTTATGTGCCGAATATAAAAATGACAGCTTTAAGTTATCCGCCTAAGTTAGGAACCATGATTTCGCAAAAGCCTACAAATGATTTTCTTTAAATATTTAGTGTAAATTAGATTAGAAATATTGTATAAAATTGTTTTCACAATCCTATTACAATACAAAATTATTTAAATGTAATAATTTGGCAAAAAATGAACATAGAATTACCTATTTTAAAACAATCCCTTTTTAAGGAAAAAAATTTCTAAAATAATTACTTTTAGCCTATATATAGTAACACATCTACATAGGGCCTTAACTAGAAATTTATAAAAAATCTCATTATTTTTAGAATTACTACCAATGGAATTAATAATCTATGCTTTTTTGATAAACAGTTTTCGCTCTGATGTATTAAAATATGGATAAATCCACTTCGAAATTGTACATTTAAAAAATTGTAGTTCATGTTTTGCACAAACTTGTTAATTTTTCATATTGGGGAATGTTAAAGAATAGCTAATTCTGCGATCATTTTTTTTTGCCAAAATATCTCATTTAAGTAACTTTTGATTGTATTAATGTTCTTAAAACAATTTTATACGTGTATTTTAATCTAATAGAAAATGTTAAAAAATATTCATTTGTATGCTTTTCAAAAATCACTGTTCCGAACTAGTCGGATACTTTTAAATAAGGAAAATATGTGCATTAAAATATTAGATTTAAACCTACAGGTTAACACTGCATATTTAAAAGAAATTACTCATCGTTTGGATTTGAATTACTGCATAAAAAGGAAAGATCGTCATATTCGTATTCTGTTATGTTTTTAGGCACATCGTCTAGTGCTGTTTCTTCTTCACCATCACTTTTACTCTGATCCATAAATAACTAACCATCTACCATTCCATCTAGATTGTTAGATGTACAATATTCTTTAAATATATATTTTTAATTATGACATGTTGATTCTCAGTTTATGTTTTTATTATCGACTGATACACTATTTTAATATTAGAATGAAACTTTTAGCCTGATTTTGAAATTGTTTTTCCTTTTTCTAACATTCCCATACTTCCCAACACTCATTTTCTTTCTCTTAAAGACTTAACTTCTAGAAGAATAAAGTTGTTCAAAAGCCTTGTATAATATTTTGAATTAATTAATTAAAAAATTAAGAAAACTAAACTCATCAGTCATTTTTCCTAAGTAAAAGGGTACACGGTATTCACCGAATGTACGGTAGTTATTTGTTGGTGGACAATATGTCCAAATATTTCATAACATTAAGTCGAGAAATTTAGTAAGGCATATGAGTACCTATTAAAAAACAGCAATGCTATCAACTTTTAAGATTTTAGGTATTAAATCACTCGAATCTACATGATTGCTATTGTGACTCGAAACTCGCCTACTTTCTTATGATTTCAGCATTTAAGTATTGCATTCAAAGTAAAACTGTTATATACTTCTCAAGTAACACAATTTCTTTTAATCTTAAACGTAGACATAAATATGACTTAAAGAAAATCTATTAATAAGACTATTTAAACTTGTTATACATCATTAAAAGATAACATCATTAAGGATATATCGATTAATGTATTTTTCGAACACGTACGTATATATTTTGCATTTAACAGCAAGCGTGTATGCATCTTTTTATATATTTTGACCTAAATAAGATTGAATCTTCTCCACATAAAAACTTTAAACAATTTTTTCATGTTTAAACCTTGACTAGACATTCAAATGACAATATTTAAAAAAGCTGTACCTACATATTTCTTTCATTATTTACTATTTATATTTTTCAGCTTAAAAACTCTTAAATGTTACTTTTTTATGCAATATATGCATAAATAAAATTTCTTCTTAATAAGAAAGTACTTTTTTTTCCTCATCTGATCAAAATATAAATTTTATTTAACTTGATAAGAATGTGTATTCAGCTGTTAAAAAGATGACAATTTATAATCGGTTTTCTTATTAACAATTAAGCGTGTTGCCTTATAAAGTTAATAAATATGACTTCATTAAAACAACAGTATACAATATATGTACACTCTTATAGCTATAAATTGTTTAGACTTCTAATATGGCTCTTTTTAATTCTGAAATTATTGTAAATTGAATCCCTCGTTCATGCTGAAAAGGCAGTTTTGCACTTTAATTGGATATAATTGTTATTTATTACATTGCGATTAAATAAAAATTCAATTATATATCAGATAGGGTAGAGAGAATGAAGCTAGAACGGAAGGCGACAACACTCTATTTATATCAAATTAAGGGAAAACAATCTGTTCTAAACAAATAATGGCGTTACAGAAGTACTCTCAAATAGTTCAGTGACGTAGCTCAGGATTTCAATTCAGTCAACACTTGATAGAAATTAGGTGGGACAACATTCTCTCGATTTCCAATTAAAGTCTTAAATTCCTGCTTATACCAAGCAGCCATTCGTCTAATTTAAATTAGCCAACTGAAACCTAGCGTAGCTTTGTTCCTACCAATCGGAATTTCGCTGTAATTAGTCTTCTCTAAGAAGGATCGATCGGCACGATGTGTAACAACGAGATTTAGAAGCGATACAGATTTCTCCGATACCCTAATCATTGAAATTGATAGCAACGGAATTTCAAGTATTGGTCTTGTTGAAAGCATTTCTGAATGGTAAAATTTCATATGACGTGCTGCAGCTTCCCTGTAACAATGAAGATGAAAAGTGTGTTGCATTATTGAAGTGCAAGGAGGAATTCTGTAAATTCAAATTCAATATGATGCTGACAAAAATTATGAGAAACATACTTAAAATCCTAACATGCATATGTTGTTCTGGTATTATAAACAAATATAATAAATAATCCTTAGTATATGAAAGATTTTTATTATTAAAATAACAATATCTAATGTAGCGCCTTGCATCGATTTTTATTGGCTATTTAGAAACCATTATTATACTATCGCATATATCACGCGTTTTGGTTAAAATAATAATGAGATATAGTTTCCTTTTTCGGAAATTTTAACTATAATTGAAACTGTTTTACGTATTAACAAAGAAGTTATCATTTGATAAATTGTGATAATCATTTAAAAAGGCAATATAGCTAGATTGAGTTTGAAGTCCAGGTAACTAATGCGAAGCATTATTAATTTTATTTCTGTATAATTTTGTTGAAAAGAATAACTAACTTTACGAAATATATTTGCTTAAAACTATTTTTTCGTCTTGCCTTATGAAAGATATTAGGTAAATAGTTTGAAATATACTGTCAAACTATTGCATGACAGTTTTAATTTAAAAATAGTTAAAAACATAATAAATGAAACAATAGAAATTTAAACACAATTGTTTTAAAAATGTTTTGTATTTCGAATATTTTTCTAGAGATTCACTGACAAAATATTAAAGGAATTATATCTATAGTACGTTACATAAAAGCAAATTTTCTCATTTTGATTCTTTATTAGGTAATAAATATATAACAGATCTCAAAACATTTTAATTTGAAATACAAATTTTAGCTGCAATAGCTGTTCAAATTATTAAATATAACATAGAAACAATCTATTCAGTTAAATTATAATCTATGCATATAAATAAAAATGAAGTGTCTGTTTGTAATTTGAAATTTAGAGCTTTTTATTAAATGCATTTAAACGTATATCCGGTATTTATATCAAAAGATCAATTTTTAAAATTTTTGTCGGTCCGTCTGTATTTCTGAGTATGTTTCGGCTAATCTCTGAAACGGCTGGACCGATTTTGACGGAACTTTCACTGGAAGACAGCTAAAGCTATAAGGAGTAACTTAGGCGACTTTCATTTTAGAAAGAAAAATTAGGATTCTGCCGAATACAAAATTAAAACCAATAAAATAGTGAACAATATCCGAAGAAATTAAGATTAACCGGGAAATTCCCCCGGTTCCGTGCGTGCGTATACTCTCAGAAAGTGTGGGCCTGGGAAAATGCTTCTTTCTCCTCATGTTGGTCTTGGAAGGGATTAAGTAATAATTAGAAATCAATGTGTTAAGCGTCGTTATGTTTTCTTTCATGAAAATATTTCAGTTTTTATCTACTTTGAAATCGATGAATTTAATATTGTTTATAGAGAAATTTTTCCATTAAACTTAATACTGTATATAGAGATATTTTTCAATAATCATTTCAATACAGAAAACCAAACCAAAAATTAACAAAAACCAAAAAAAAAATATAACAAAAAACAAAAAAGAAACAATCGATTCACAAAGAAGAAGAATGATATTATTCTTATAGCATAGGTATTTTTTACGTGGAATAAATAATTATGACGTTTTTGTAAACTCTGCGAATTGAATAAACACTTTTTTCTTAAATTCCACGTGGACTAAGTCGCAGGTAAAAGCTATTTAACATAAAATAAATGCATCAGAAAGTAACATTAACGCATTAAACATTCAGATACAAATTATTTACAATATTTTAAGCGTTTATTACACTAAATTTGTGACAATGTGTTACTTTTGATCAGCAGAAGCAAGGTGTTTTCACAAATCGAACCACTAGAGAGTTACGGGCAGTGTAAATAAAAAAAATATTTTTATCAGATGATATATCTACAAACTTAAAATTTAGCAAACCTAGTTTTTCGTTCAGCTGAGATATGCGAAAAGCTTCTTTTTTTGTTTAATTTACATACACAAACAATTCGCGTAAAATCCACCATTTAAAAAGTTCTTTATCCTTCAGTCTGTGTATTGTTTAATGTTTCAATTCACCCGTGCAAAGAACGGTATACCAGCTAGTTATAAATATAAAACACTTTTAACGACAAATGTAAACACGTTTTTTTTTTATAGTTTTTGTATAAAACTTAAACAAAAAATTCGTTTTTATCTACAATATTATATTACAAACATAAGTATTCAAAGCCGTTTTTTTAAAATATATTTTGCTTTAAATAATTCCTGTTTGAAATTATGCTTATCTGAAAAAGGTAATAAAAATAGCGACGTAGAACATTTAAAAAAGTGAAAAGTTAGCCCTAGTCTTTTGTTCTCTTAAGAAATATAAAGTAATTTAAAATTTTCTACGCGCATAAACATCCGAAAAGACATTTAAAAACCTCTAACATAAATTTTTAATGCTTCTCATCTTTCTCTTAAGAAAAACAGTTTTTTTATTAATGTATTTACGTATTGGCTATTTTCAGTAGTATCACTAAGTACGATATAAAAGAAGAATAATGCATTTCAAATTTAGAAAATAAACTTTTAAAATACAATTATTGGGATAAAAACATGAGACACACACACAAATAAGTTCATTAGCAATAAATATACAAGATGAATTTTAGTGAAAAAGAATCGAATTATACCTACATTTTTAGCAAAATGAATATGCGTTTGAGATAAAATACAATTTTCTAAAAATATATCTTCATTTTGTCTTTCTTTTAATTTCCCGCGTGGCTTAAAAGAAACCCTTCTTTAATATTCAAAATGTGCCATGAAATTATTCTTATGCTTTTAATTGAAAAATATTAATCAAATTTCTTTCTTTCTTTCTTGTAATATCATGGCAACAAGTTTTATGCAAACTATTTACTTAATAATACGCTCATAATCATCTTTAACCACCCTTACAATTTTCAAATCATGCCTGTAAGGTTCTACCTTTTTTGGAAAACAAATTTTAAAAATGTAATGCGTCTATTGGCTTTTACTTGGCAAATAAAATCATAAAAAAAACATAATAAATCTGATAATAGTGTAGTGCATCTTTTTTTGGAAGGGAATGAGTAATCAAAATGTTCGAATAGAAAGAAAGCAACCATTATTAACTTACATTTAATTTAAAATTACTGTGTTCATTCAACTGAACTATAGAATATATTGATTTTTAAGTAATTGAATTAATTGTGTGTTTTTATTTTGATTCTACTAACACTTCAATATGAGCTTCAATTATTGTTTATGGGAAAATAAACGAGGTTCTTTTGGAATGCCTATTTATATGGTAAGAATTATTTATCAAAATACCAATCAAAAAAGTGTCAGCATTAAATGAAAGAGCTATTTTTGTTTTATCTAAATAAAGTTTATTTCAGTATTATCTGCCAATGTATCCCGAATTGCTTTAGAGAGTACTATGACAATGAACACTAACTGCGATTATTTTCCGGAACAATTTGAACTATTGTGTTAAACTTAAATGATGATTTCCCCTTTTTGAATTTACCGTTCGTAAAGTTAATTAGAAGCAACTACAATAATACCTTCTTATCAACTCAAATGTTTGAGTTTAACTTCAGATAATTAAAATAATCAAGCCAACTTTTTTTTCCACATGCCGAGAGCGATATTGAGAGTCGAGGTGGTTGCTGTAATAAAATGAGCGATGAAAAAGATCACTCGTAAATTTATAGCAAACCAACTGAGCTGAACAAGTAACATTTTTTTAGGGAAAAAGGGTGAAATTTCTTCTAGAGTTTACATAATTTTGTACGTGAATCAAAGTCTGTTGCCCCACAGCTGAAACGAAGCAACAGTTACACACATTAAATTAAAAGTGTTATTTAAAAGGTAGTCACGAGGCGAGGATTCGTGTCACTAATTGTTTTAAGAAAACGAAATATCATCATATTTGAAGTGATATTTCTTATCCATAAAGTTTGGGATTATCCAAATAAGTTTTTTCCCCTTATTAATCTTCTTTTCTTGTTCTGATAGCAGTATTATCTAATTTCATCCATTGTTTGATCATTCAGAACTACTAAGCTATATGTAATACGCACGCTCAAATTCAAACTTGAACAACAGTTTAATACATCAGAGAGAAGAAAAATTGAAGTTACTGAAAAAAATGATCAGACAAGGTGCAGTTTTGAAAATTCCAAGTTGTGGGTGTTCTCGACCTTCGTCTAGTCTGTTATACTAGAACACCATACGTCTTTAACGTATTAACTCCTCTCTGACAACTATGACTTTTACTTAGCACATGAGTTTTATGACACTCTCCCATCAAAAATGGATGATATTTACGAAAAAATGGCAAGAACTCCTTGAAATGATTAAAATTTTACAATCGCTGAAATTAGCAACGTTGAGTAGATACACTTTGCAATGATGACATACAATTTGTGGTGTTTGGTACGCATCCCCATCATCCCAAAGATACGAGTTTGAACCTTAAATATGAAATTCCAACACTGAAGCAAGGGTATGAAATATCGCAATTAAATGATACGTACTTCTTTTGACAAGAGTCCCCTGAAATATATGCAGTGAATCATGCATAAGTCTTAATATGACGAAACACTTAAGGAAATTTTACAGGGTGTTTATAAAAGAATATATATCGGAGTTTCTCAAAACTTTATAGTATTTATTACATTTAACTTTTTAGTATAACTCATACATTAAGAATGAAAAACCTTCTAAAACAGTTTTGTTTTCTGGCATGTGTGTGCATGCGCGGGAAACGTAAGTTATATTTTATTTTCCCCAGCCAATCAGCGCACTTGCATAAAAATGGTGACTAGGGAATAGAAAGCGTTTTGTGTTCTCTAGTTATTAAAGACACAATCTGCTATTACTGTGCAACGAGCGATCCCATGCACACCTCAATGAACATGTAAATACTCATAATGCGTGCATCTGGAGCTTAGAAAATCCTCACGAGGTGCTGGAAACGATACGAGACTCCCCTAAATTGAATTTTTTTGTGTCATATCTCGGCAGAAAGCGAATGAGCCTTTCTCTTTTTTGGGGAAACAACTGTAACTGGTTCTGTGTAACTTGATGCTCGGAAACTACGACTATTTCCTCAGTTCAAAGAAAGTGAACCAGATAACTTCATTTGGCAGACAAATGATACATTACCTCACTGGCATCTCTCAGTACGTGATTGGTTAAATATCACTGTACTCGACCAATGGATTTTCATCAAAAGGCATCATGATCATGACTTCTACGTTCACCTAATCTTATGTCATAAGATTTTTATCTGTGGGAGTTAATTAAGAATTGTCTGTACGTAGCCCCGCTACTAGCTGACCTTCTAGACTTAAGACACATTATTGAAGCAGCTGTTACAAAGATTACCTTAGACACACCGAAAAAAGTTTGAGATGAACTCGCCTATCGATTTGATGTGTGTCGCGCGACGAATAGTATTCACTATGAATTTTTGTAAGCTCGCAGGTAAAAGTGTTTCAGTTACTATTTCATTCGGTGTATGAATTGTACTCGTAAGTCGAATGTAATAAATACTATAAAGCGTTACAACTCCGATATATATATACACTAGCTGTACCTTGACACGCGTTGCTGTGGCTCAGATTTGTTAAACAGAAAGCACATGTTTTCAGTATGCTAAAGCATTTGCATTGCAGGTATGATCTTTTATGAAAAAAATGTATACAAATATATATATGCAAAACTTTCCTTAATTTATATCATTTATAATTTGTTATCCAAATGCTTGACGTTATTATGGCTTATTTTTGTCCTTATGGTATGAATCTAAATTTATTTACATTGTTTTTAAAGTGGAGACATCAACTTTGAAGAAAAATTTTCAATGGCTCTGCTCTGGATTTCTCGAGGGCACTGGGTTGGTTTTACAATGCTTATGGATATTTCTAATAAATCAGGGGTGTGTTCACAAATGCACATTTATCCAAACAATGTCATTTGGAAATATGAATTGTATTTTCTCATGTTATGTAGAAATGTTTTGATTCTGCTGTATATCTAGCAAGCAAAATTTTTAATGGATCTGTGGTTCATTGAGTTGAGACAGTTTAATTTTTTCAGGGGTACAAAACTTTTCTTTTGATTATCACTTAAATTTCAGAGCATTGTAGTAAGGATACACATCCATCATTCTATTGAAGAGAACATGCTGACTGAAACAAGAATCTTCCACTGGGATGAACCGGAATTCAAGGTGACTGATATTGTGTGTATGCTCACCAATAACAGTAACGTTTGACGAAGATGTGCTGTTTCTGGTTGACATCTTTCTAATTTTGTAAAACACGAATGATGTGCTCGCAAATGTGCATCCTCAAGACTGGCTGCATGTTGCTCTGCTGCACCCTCAGCATGTATTTGAGCCATTCTTTGTCTGCTTTTCTCGTTTGCTGATATCTATTCTTTCTCTGTTTGATGTGCAATTACACTCATTGTAGTACTTTAGCCTTGCAAGTAATGCGATCTAAGTTTAATTTCCCGCAAGGCATTATTTTTATGTAGTGAAACTAATTGACTGCACTTAAGAAGAAAAAAAAAATAAAAAAGCATATAAAATTTCTTAAAAACTTACAACTGCACTTAAAAAGAAAAGAAACTTAAAAGAAAAAAATAA
Organism: Trichonephila clavipes; assembly: GCA_019973935.1. NCBI lineage: Eukaryota > Metazoa > Arthropoda > Arachnida > Araneae > Nephilidae > Trichonephila > Trichonephila clavipes. Next base: position 23,514 of record BMAU01006808.1, read on the forward strand.
AAATTCAAAACATTAAAAAAAAGAAAAAGAAAAATCAGTTACAAAAAGAAAAGGTAAACATAAAAAATGCTAATGAAATATTTAACTTCAAACCAGCATCAATTGACACAGCTCAAATCCAACGCAATAAGATGCTATGAAGGTATTTTTAATCGAATACTCATGGAAAATTCCAATATAAACATGGATTTTGCAGCAGAAGTCTACGACAAAGTGTTGATAATGATAAAGTATTTTTGCAATTCACAATTCAATTAACATTAGCAATTGTTATCAACAAATTTAAAAGCCAATCTTTAAAACATAGTGGCTTATATCTAGACACAGACTGATTTTCACATGGCCAATTATTAGTTATCTGTGTACTTAAATATTAACATCACCGCAGCCAAACTACCGTCATGCAAATAACAGCATTTTCCATCAAAATCTCATTCCTTTTTTCATAAAAATTGTTAAAATCTTTGTTGTTTAGATATTAAGGTGTGATACGTGTGGCACCAGTTTTGTTATGATGCTGTTAATACATAATTAATGTTATGTGTAACAGAGCAGCTGTCACCAATTGGTGATACATCAGAAATTTTGGATGGTATGCAGAAAAATTGGGACTTTATTTATACTTCTATGAAGATTCAGTTTAAAAAAAGATGAACAACAAAATAACATATTATAGAACATGGATTATACGTTACTAAAAGCTTTTACTTACCGAAATTACTAAACGAAAAAAAAATTCCTGAGAATAGCAATTTTTACTAACCTGAACCAATTTTTGGAAAATTGGTGGCAAAACACTTCACTCTGTTGATTGTTATTGCTTTCCATGAAGCTTATTTTCAGGGGAATAAAATATTAAATAAAGATGTAAATATATCTATAGTGGTCCACCAAACAGAGGTCAATCCTATTAGTGAACCGCAATTTATAAAGTAATACATTAAGTGGTTCATGAAGTTTGAAAAATGGCAACTATTGCTCTAAAGTAGACACATCAGATAATTTCTGTATCTATACAGATAATGAAGCAAGACAAAATGTCTACCATAAGCATTGTAAAATTAATCCTATGTGACCTCAAGAAGAGTCATTTTAAATTTTTGTTCAAACTTGGTATCTCCCCTATGGAGACAATACACATAATTTTAGATTCAACACATGACAAAAAACCATTCTAACTTGGGAGTACTCTGTTAATAAATTACAAATGAAACATGTTTAGAAAAGTTTTGTTTTTTGTATATTTCTGCATTTTTTATAAAAAAATCGTACATGAAGTGCAAGCGATTAAAGATATTGAGAAATGTGTGATTTCTCTTTTCTTTCTTTTTGAGTAGATGAGCCACAGGAAAACATGATTGGGTACAACTAGCTCAAACAAACTTAAATGATAAAAAGCTATCAAAACCAATTATTAATAACAAGTTATCAATATTTTGATAAAATCACCAAAAAAAGTAGCAAACAAAAATACTCGGGTACTGTTGCAACTATAGTAACGCTATTTTTTTTTGTTTGCGTTATACACACGGCGAATTGGCAATTAAGTGCTAATGTTGTCAATATGGTTGCAATAATACATAAATATAACAAAAAACACAAAATATACATCAGAAAATCTTAATTTTCGCATTTGTATTTAACAGTAACAACAAATAAAATTTTGAAATCACATAAAATAGATATTTTGTGAGTCTAATATTATTGCTCTAACTATTAGAAGTGTCAATAACTATTTCTTAGAAAAATTCACTGTCAAGCACAAAAAGGTATTATTATTATACACAAACAGACATAGAATTATTTTCCCTTATTAAATGCAGATTGCAACATTTTTCGATGCCTTTTAATTTTAGGTAAATGGCTGACTAAAAAAGTGTACTAAAAAGAAAAGTTATATATTAATTTAAATTAGATTTATTGGAGAATGATAAAATAGGCGGAAGATTTTATTCGGTACGCTACTCGTTTCTGGAGACGTTTTGAAATCACGCCAAACAGATCCATAGTATACAGAATTAAAATTAGTATTTCATATATAAAAATTATCCAAAGTAATCCTGAGCTTAAAAATAAATTAAAAAATGATATACAATACTAACACTAATAGACATAAAAAGAGCTGAAATATATTTATCAACGCGAAAATATAATGTAAAACCATAATTACAATATTACAACCACCTGCTTCCTCAACATGTATTTGAGCCATCTGTCTGTTTTGCTCATTCACTGATGCCTACTTTAATTTGATGAGCAATTACCCCTAGCACTACGTTTGCTTTGGCCAGTATGATGACGTAAGTTCGAATTTCTGCAATACAATTTTATTTGCTGAAGCCGATTGACTGCAGTTAAAATGAAGGTTTAAAAAAAACATGAAATTACAAAACAGCTCTGAGTGGGCCTTGTATCCGAATTCCTCTCTGGGGCCCTTTTTCAGATATGAACATCTTGTAAGTGGAACTGTAATAACGTTAGTTGGGGCCCCTGCATCATTGATACAGCAGTAGCTCTACGTCCCTAAAAAGGAAATCCTAATAATTTCAAGTATTTTTTTAACAAATTGCTAATGAAATCTGTTTAAGAAAGTTATAGACTTATAAAGCAATCAAAAACAAAATAAGGTGCAATATTTTGATGACTCAAAATAAGAAAATCTTAGTTTTACCATTTGTATTTCAATTGTAACACCAAATGAAAGGTACTTACTTATTATCACAACTTATTGGCGATATTTTAAAGGGTGTTTTTTTAGAGGTATAGAACGTTAAATTGCAATAAAACAACGATGTATTATTCGATTACCATGAATTTTTTTTATTCGGAAAATAATCTTGTGGCATTACATTTTAAATATGATTTCAGACATATGGCTGCCACGGCTGGCTTGGATGAAGTCCAATCTGGACGTCCAATTTTCGATGACTTTTTCCAACATTTGTGGCCGTATTTCGTTAATAATACGGCGAATGTTGTCTTCCAAATGGTCAAGCATTTGTGGTTTATCCGCATAGACCAATGAATTTACATAGCCCCACAGAAAATAGTCTAGCGGTGTTAAATCACAAGATCTTGGAGGCCAATTCACAGGTCCAAAACGTGAAATAAGGTGGTCAACAAACGTGTCTTTCAATAAATCAATTGTGGCACGAGCTGTGTGACATGTTGCACCGTCTTACTGGAACCACAGCTCCTGGACATCATGAGTGTTCAATTCAGGAACGAAAAAGTTTGTAATCATGGCTCTATACCGATCACCATTTACTGTAACATTGTGGCCTTCATCGTTTTTGAAGAAGTACGGACCAAGGATTTCACCAGCCCATAAAGCGCACCAAACAGTCAGTTTTTCTGGATGTAACGGTGTTTCGAGATACAATTGTGGATTAGCTTCACTCCAAATGCGGCAGTTTTGTTTGTTGACGTAGCCATTCAACCAGAAGTGCGCTTCATCGCTAAACAAAATTCGCTTATGAAAATCGGGAAAAACGGCAATCTCGTTTTGGGCCCATTCGACGAATCTACAACTTGCTTGATCATATTTAAAATGTAATGCCACAAGATTATCTTTTGAACAAAAAAAAATTCATGTCAATCGAATAATACATCGTTGTTTTATTGCAATTTAAAGTTCTATACCTCTAAAAAAACACCCTATATAAAACGAAGCACATGATTTCCAATTCCACGCGTACAACATCTGCGAAAATGGAATGGCCAACTTTATGATTTATCATGAAAGTTGCCGATTGTTGTGATAATAGGTAAAAATCAAATGAAATTTAAAAAGTTGTCTAAAACAGAGAAAAAACATTCTTATTAAAACTCCGTCGATTAATTTCGTCAAATTAAAATGTCTCCAAGTGGGAAAAAATATTGTTTTCAGACATTGAATATTATATTTCGGCATTTGGCTACATCATTTAATTTGTGGAAAATGCTTGACGGAAACTATTTGGTTGAAAAATTAGTAGCGTACAGAAGTCAATTATGTATATTTCATTTTCGCTTAATAAAGAGAAATAAATTTGGTTTAAAATTACAGAAAAAAAAACACGGTGTAGAATTTAAGCAAAGTCGTAAACATCCCGCGATAATGCTATCGGATAGTTGCCGAAAGTATAAAACAAAATTTGAGTTGTTGAAAGAATAACTTTTTTTAAAAAAAATGATTTATTCAAAAAATGATCCCAATCATATATCAAAGAAAAAAAAATTGATAAATATGACAATCAATAAACATAACCATAGTAGAGTTATACATTAATTCGGAAAATTCTAAGCGTTAATTTTAAATTTTCTCATTCGGAGCGAATCGTGACATCGTTTGACGTCATAACACCACAAATGACTTAAAAATTAAATTTAAAAAAATTTAGAGTGAATTTCGAAATGAAAATTACATAAGAACCTGACCGGAGTCAAATGCAACGTTGTATCAATAGTTCAGATAAATCCATGCAGAAGTTTTTGAGTTATGCGAGCATACACAAAACAACACAATATATATATATATATATTATATATATATATATATATATATATATATATATATATATATATATATATATATATATATATATATATATATATATATATATTTATTATTATATATGTATATATATATATACATATATATATTCATTTAGAAACACCTGGAATGTATGTGCACATTCTCTCTGTCGTGGATTCACTTTCCAATGAAATAATGAGCCAAATTACTGTTTCAAACTTATTAATATATGGTTCACACTCTTAATCATTCGACTCTTTTTGACCAGCCAAATCTATCCCCAAACCTTAACATTTTTGATAGTGAACTGATCTTAAGCTTCGTCTTTAGGAAGAAATGAGAGGAATGCCGATAAAAATTCTTCTAACTTGAGGTATACCGGAAGATCCTTTTTTACTTCATCAAAATTCTCCTTCGCCATTCTCTAATAGATGTCAGGGTGTTAATTATGACAAGAGATTTTATATGAAGTATTAATATGTAATTGTTCATATTTCTAACGATCTGACTAATTTTGCAAGCATTTAAAAAATTAAAATTACTATGAATGTATATTGAACAATGTAGAAAGAAATACTGTATTTATTTCTATCCAGCATGTATCAGGCTGTATGCATGCATGAATGAGCGCATGTAACGTGCATGTATCAACATAAAAAAATATTTTAATATATAGCAATAACATTGGTTTTCAATCTCGTAAGTCGTAAGGTAAGATTTTATTCATGAGAGATGAGATAAATTAAATATATAGCAAATAAGTGAATTCTCTTGTGTGCTTACATTTTCCAAATTCATTGAGTAATCAATTTTTATGAGCTATTGTAGCTTTAAAAACTACTATAAAAATTCAATAATTGATTAAGAAAACTATATTATTTATTATTTATTTATTTTTGTTTCTATTACATTCAATAAAATATTTATCAAAATGCAAAAATATCTGAGTAATAAGAATACATCATGTATATGTGGTTAGTCATACATGAAAAGCACTTGTACCAATATAATTTTAATGAGTTTTAATAAATATTAGATTACCATGATTCATTGTGATGCAATTTTTCTATCAGATAGATTTATATTTTTTGTACTAATGTCATTTATGTACTACATTATTCAGAACAATGTATTATAATACATTTTTAAAACCAGAACATATATGATGCACATAAGTGAAGATTATGGAGTAGGTTTTATGCTATAATTTAGATTTAAAAAAATTGTGAAATAGTTGTTGAAGAACAGTTTTATTCTTTGTTACTGTTAAGATAAAATCTTGAATCTACACGATATATATATATATATATATATATATATATATATATATATATATATATATATATATTATATATATATATATATATTATATATATATATTATATATATATATTATACATATATATATATATATATATATTTATATATATATATATATATATATATATATATATATATATATATATATATATATATATATATATATATATATATATATAGAGAGAGAGAGAGAGAGAGAGAGAGTTTGGGTGTGGTTCGTTTGCTAGTAAAGACCGCAAGAGGGAACAAACAAAACTGTTTATCAATATTACACTAATTTATGCAATGAAACGCTTGTCTTTACCATGTGGCTTAAGTTGTATTTTAAGTATTCACTTTTAAGTATTCCTTTTACGGCTCACTCAAATCTGTATCTGGGGAGTCACAGCTTGCCTCCATGCGAGCTTGCTCAGTCACGTCCCAAGGAGCCGGTAAGTTCTGGCATCACATGACAGGTCAACAAACATATGATTTTTCAGGATAACATTTTGTTATTCGCATTTTTTTCTGATGTAGTAATTTTAATAGTCATTAGTGAATAATTACATTGTATTTGTATTGTAATTTTGTTTTGTGTTATTAAGTTAATATTACCAAGACAATTCAAAGATTAAGTGCTAGGTTCAGAGCTTGTGCCTTAGAAATATTTTTAGTTTTTGTTTCATTTACCCTACATTAGAGTAGCATTTCATGTAACATCGGAAATAAAATGTTTGAATTGCTAGCTGTTTTTCTCACAATATGATCTCATTGAATATTTATATAATTTAAAAAACAAACTTACATCAAATAACTTTCAATTTTTATATACAAAATTAGGCAATTTGATAGTCTAGACAATTTTTCTTTTTTTGAAAAATAACTGAAAATATATATTTTGAAGGCCTTGAAAAAATTTTATGTCATTTATAATATCCACTTTTTACTCAACACCCATAAAATATTAATAAAATCACCTTTTAATGTCTGGGAATAAATTATGCATAAACTAAAATTAACTTTTACTTTATTTTCCATTTTTATATTATTTTCTTTATTATATATTTATTTCTGTTTATATATATATATATATATATATATATATATATATATATATATATATATATATATATTCACACATGTAAAACAATGACATGTTTCACACATTTTGGAAATAATAGTTTTAATACAGGACCTTTAATAAATCAAAGAAAAACCATTACATTAATTTTTTCTTAAAATATTTCACATATATATTAAAAGTTATGAAAAAATTAGCTATGTAACACACGGTTTAATCCGAAGACCAAAATGTAGATGGCGGTACTTGTAACGGAAGTGTTACCGAGCGAAGCCCTGTATTACCGCCAGAGAGTGTTGGGATTTGAATGAGTAAACGTTACTCGTCTTGCTCTCCAATCCTGGACTATGTAATATATTTAATTTCCCCTTATTTCCTTTAAATGTTTAACCTGTATTGTGTCTAAATGTCTGTCCATTGTAACTGTGTTATTTTATGCCATTGAAATAATTTAAATTACCCCGAGATCTTATCCATTATTTTGGTTTACCCAGTAATGACGCAAAAGAACCGTTACAAATTGGCGGCAAACTTCGAGCCAATCCGATCACAATCCCCAACTTTCTCTCGCTTTTTTCCACTTAAGTTGAGGCGTTGTCACCCGACAACAAATAGAGAAAACGCAACCCTGCGATTAAATATAGTTTTCATCCAGAAAACCTGTGAATAGATAAGTGTTGTTTATTCTAAATACTCTTGCTCTTTTATTATGTGAAAGAACTTTAATTATTATTACTTATATTTTGTGTTACAGTATAGTAACGTAATTGAATTTTAAGTGATATTTTCACTTATTTATTTGTCAGTATTCTTAATATTTTTTTTTTTTGAAAACGAAACTCGCATTCTATTGTTTGTTCTGATTTGCTAATTGAAGGCTATTTATGAATGTATATTTACTTACTAATTAAGAATTTTATGCCATTAATATATATATATATATATATATATATATATATATATATATATATATATATATATATATATATATATATATATATATATATATATATATATATATATATATATTCATACTTTTATTATCTAGAAATTATTGCGATTAATATTTATTCAAATAATTTCACTTTGATTCTTGTTTGATTTTACTAAACTTTTAATTAAGTATTAAGTTGAATGCAATTTTTATCATAATGTTTTTTTTTACTTTTTATGTCTAATATAAAAATAATTATTTTGTGAAGTACATGATTTATTACGAAGTATTACTATAACATTTGAAAACTTGTATGTTTTGATAAAATGTAAACATTCATGATTTTTATTTAAAAACTTTTGGAAAATAATTTCGAGTACTTCTACGTGTAAACAAATTTGTAATAGTGTTAATTTTGGAGTGGATGAAATAATTTATGAATGGTATTTCTATTTAAAGGTATTTCAGTTGCTTTTGATTAAAAAAAAAATTAATTGTGTGGTTTAAGTTAACGAAAACGAAATTTTTCTTTGATTTAATTTAAATGATTTCATGTTAATTGCTGATACTTTTTTAATTAATAATGAATATTATTGAAATATTTTTATTTGGATTTTGAAGTACGAAATTAGAAGATAGTTGATATTGAAGAATTTGTTTCATTTTTTTAAATTTATTAATATTGATGTGAAAATTAATTAGCATATTTTGAAATTAGAGAATTGTATTGTCATTCAGGAAGAGTGTATTATTGTATAGAGTATTTTTTGTATGTACCGGAAACTTTAAGTGCATAAGTATTATTTGACTATAATATTTTCAGATCACAGAATTAACAGTTTTGAGTGACCTTTAATTCATTAACTTTAATTGAGCTTTACTAAATTAACTTTAAAATAGTCTAAAAGTGACGAAAAATGGCTTTTTTGGGGAAGGTCTAGAAAAGAGGATTTACGAATGTTGGCCACATAATTTAGTCTGGCTCCGTAGGACAATCTCAAAATTATTGAACTAAAAGATCTCATAACTGATGGGAGTCGCGGATTAGTCAGGAATATTCAACAGAACTTCAAAAAATTCGAACTCAGTTTGGTGGAATTCGTTTCTCTTTTCCCATCACTGCGGGGTTGAATTCCTCAGCGAGGGAGTGCCAGCATTCCTACGCATGGGAATCATTGCACTCATAAATATTGGGGTGCGTCATCGGATTTTCCCGCGCTTCAAAAAGGCAACGAACTTTGTGCGGTAACTCTGCGCTGGTTCCGGACCAATAAGAGGTAATTAAGTGGACAAGGCAAATAGTCCGCTCTAGAATATTGTAGTAAAAAGTCACAGAATAAAACGGGATGCAACCCCGATTTGGACAGGGAGAAACACAGATTGAGCAGATCCTAGACCTTGATAATTTAGACTCTGCGTTACTCCGGGCGACAACCATGTCCCTACTCTATCCCACCTCATCTCTCTCTCAAAGCAAAGTTAAATTTTAATCTTGTTGTGAAGTAAATTTATAGTTACTTAAATATGTTATTCAAAAAAAATTAATTGTTACCACTATACGATCGGACAATTCATTTAGTGTAATGTTAATTTGTCAATAGAACTTAACTAAGTCAGATGCGATGTTAACTTAAGAACCTGGAAAGTCAAGAAATTAGTATTTTTGGTTAAAGAAATAAAAAAAATTAAATAAGTTATCATTAGCTTCGCATCATATTGGTACCGTGACCAGTCATCGGAATTTTTTTTTCTTTTGCATCATCTGATGTCGTCAATTTTTTTTTCTTGATGGGTCACCGAAATAGTAATCCTACTTCATCTGTTAAACATGTAAAACTTTTTATTGTGTGCTATTGTGTTTTGATTGTATCTATTACTCGAATTTTCTACTTGTGAAATTTTTTTTCTTGAAGTTTTTTTTTCGGAGAGAGAGAAAAAGAAAAAGGAAAGGTGCAAGATGTCACATGTACTGGTGCTCTTTTTTCTTTTATATTGATGTGAATTTTTTTTCCATGCATGTATTGACGCGAGAGTCGATTGGTTAAAAGTTTTATTTAATTTTCTGAGTTTATGAATTATCTCTTACCCTGCACGAGTGCTTGAATTCAGTTGTTTTAGTGGGAATTTAATTGTTTTCGTTGCAATTTAATCTCGTTAGAAATTTTGTTTTAATATTTTTAATTATGCCACGTACACGACAATCAGACCCCCTTTTGACGCAGACAGCGTCTGAGAAATTTAATCTAATTGATTTCATCCCAATGTATGACGGAGGTGAATCGTTGGGAATACGTAGGTTCCAGGAAAAAATAAACGATGTTGCGAATTTATTCAAGTGGTCTAACGCCGAGAAAGTTACTATTTTGAAACTAAAATTAGCGGGAATAGCTGAGGAATTTTTTTATCCGACCCGACCCACAGTCATTTAACGGAGTTCAACGATATCGTTAGAGTTCTTATTGCTAGATTTGAGAAGGCCGTCCCACTATCCACACGTCTCCAGCTATTTTCATCATGCATTCAAGGTTTGTCCGAAAGCGTGCAAGAATTCGCAGTACACATCAACAAACTAGGGACACATATATTTCAGTCAAGTAATTCAGCTCAAAACATGCAGGTACGGAGAGCTAATGATCAACTGCTACAGTCGCGTTTTATAAGTGGTTTGCGAAACGATATTCGTAGATTTGTTTTGGCACGAGATCCCTTAAATTTCGAAGAATCAATTAGCGCAGCGTTGATTGTGGAACAGAACGTTAAAATGAATCAAATCGCAAATGACGAGAGATCTGGTTTGTCGCCCTCACAAACGGAAACATCAGTCATTTCGGCGTTGACAAACAAGTTACAGGAAATCAATTTAAGGGTCGAGCGTTTACAAGAAGCCAGTCAGTCACGGTTCGCAAAACAGGTGGGGATCTTTTTCGCAGAAGGGAGACCGTTTTCAAATGTTTTTATTGTGGCTTTCAAGGACATAGGCAAGCGGAGTGTAGAAGAAAAATGAAGAGGAACGAACGTAGATCCAATTACCAGCCCCCCCGGAGAAACGCCACGAGCGAATTTTCTGTTTTCCGTCACCCAAGCACTCATTCTTCCGACCGGCGACATGTCCATTTTGAAGAATCGGCTTTTCGCGATAATTACGCAGCCCCCAGGCATTCGGCGAACGGGTCACAAACAATGGATAGAGGTCGTTTCCTAAGCAAAACTAGAAACGACAATGTAAACTTCCGCGGAGAAGGACGATTTTAGATTTTATACAATTGGTAGAAAAACGGCTTTCTCCTATTAAATCTAGAGATAATATTTTTGATCTACCAATAATAAACGCTAGTGTGCAGGATCACAGATTTAGAATTTTAATTGACAAAGGTGCGTCCGTTTCATTAATGTCTAATTCTTTTTTACTAAAATAAAAAACGAAAACTTTAAGGAATTTAATGTTTCAATTCAAATTAAAGCATTCAGTGGATATACAGTAGAAATTATCGGTTGTTATGAAATACAATTGTCATTGGGGAAATTTCAATTTCAACATATTTTTTTTTAACTAAGCAATAGATTAACGAGAATTATTGCGCTATTTTGGGATACGATATTCTGAAATTATGGAATGCAGTCTTAGATATGAGTAAAAACCGTTTATTACATAATAAATTTTCAATTCCGCTTATCCATTATTCGCTCCCTCAGCGTGTCGTTCAGAGTAACTTTATCCATGGATTTTAAAAACACAAAACGTGTGTGGGTCCCCATTCGGTCACAAATGTTCGTATCCATGTCGCAACATTACCAAATTCTTTGTCTTCGGCCACTATTCAGAGTTCAGCAAAGTTAAAAACAAAAAGCATTCATTTAACTACTTCGCAAATTAATATTGATCCACAAACAAATGACACCATTCTAAAAATTAGAAACGATTCTGATAACATAATCACCCTTAACAAAAACATGAAAATAATTACTGTCAATAATTACGAAGACTTTTCTTCCGATTTTCCCGTCTCTCAAGATATTTTACACCCACTCACGGAGAAGGATTTTAACCTTTCAGGTTTGGACAGCAAAATAAAAAACAGATTATTTCATCTTTTAATTTCGCACAAAAAGGCTTTCGCTCGCTCTACGGTAGAATTATCTGCAGCCGCTACGGAGCATCATAGAATCAGTCTGCAGCATGACTATCCCATTAAATGTCCGATTTACAAGATTCCATTTTTTAAGAAACAAATTTCGACGTCAGATAGCAGATTTAGAGAAGGCAGGGATTATTTCGAAATCTAATTCTCAGTACAATACTCCGGCCTTGTTTGTCAAGCAAAAAGAAAAATGGCGGCTTATTTTAGATTTCCAGAAACTGAACGAAATAACTTTGACTCAAGACTTCGTTATTCCAACATTGGACGACTTTTTGCATGAAATTTCTGGTTCAAACTATTTTTCGGCTTTAGACATGAAGTCAGCATTTAATCAAATTCAACTTCACTTTGTAGACAGGCATAAGACGGCATTCTCTATTCCCGACGGTGACAAATATGAATTTAATAGACTTTGTTTCGGTTTAAAAAACTCACCTAAAGCTTTTCAACCAATTGCACAGGAAGTTTTGGGAGATTTATTACACAACGGAGCTTTGATTTATATAGACGACATTATTTTATTTACTAAAACTACAGATGAACATTTTGAGTTATTGGGTAAGGTTTTTGAACGCTTTGAAATAATTCACTTAAAATTTAATCCGAGTAAATGTCAATTTTTAACAAAGAGTTGTAAATTTTTGGGGTTTGTAGTAACGCCGGAAGGTATCCTTATAGATAAAGATAAGTCCGTTTCAATTAATGAGTTCCCAGTTCCAACGGATCAAAAGCAAATTAAATCTTTCTTAGGGTGTTGTAATTTTTATAGGAGATATATTAAAAATTTTGCAAAACGAGCACTTCCATTAACGAATATTTTGAGAAAAGACACTCTGTTTGAGTGGACATCTGAAACGCAGGAGGCATTCGTCGATATTAAGAAAGCCATATTGAAACCACCGGTCTTAGCATTACCCCGATTCAGACGCAGAATTACAAATCACGACGGACGCTTCATCTCGCGGCATAGGGGCAGTTTTAGAACAAAATATCCTAACTCTGAAGTCAAACCTTTATATTTTTTCAAAGAAATTAAATCCTTCGCAATCTAAATATAACGCAACGGTTTTGGAGTTCTTCGCGATATATACAACATTAAAGTTTTTTAGACCTTTCTTGTTGGGTAGAAAATTTAAAGTTTTTACCGATCATAAACCTCTTGCAGGATTTCTCTCTAATAAAAATCCCTCTTCTAAAATTTTGCGTTGGAAATTGGCTCTGGAAGAATTTAATTACGATATACACTACATCAGGGTTCCTTAAATTCAGTCGCAGATAATCTTTCCCGTTGTATTAGCAACATCACAATAGCTTTACCTGACTCTAAAGATCTTATTAAAATGCAACATGAAGATCCTGTTTTAAGTCCTATTATACAAAAAAATCGATCAAAATGACGTTTGCCCACAAGTCAGCAACTATCTTATTAAAAGGGAAGGTTTGTTATGTCATTTGTCCAAGCGCCCCTCCAGATCACCCAGGTCTAGCACCACTAGAAAACAATTTTGCATTCCACGTTGTCTTAAAGCTAGAATTCTCGAATCTGTCCATTCAGAATATGGAGGGCATCTTAAATTTTTTAAAACATATCATCGACTCAGCGAAAACTTCTTTTGGCAGAATATGTACAAAGATACTAAAAATTTTGTTCGTTCTTGCACTGTATGTTTATCTCGAAAAAACGCTTTCAAAATTCCGCCAGCACCTCATCAGCCAGTAGGACAAAGTCAAGAACCGGGAGAAACGTGTCATATTGATATTTTCGGTCCTTTAAAAACCACGCCTGAAGGTAATATATATATATATATATATATATATATATATATATATATATATATATATATATATATATATATATATATATATATATATATATATATATAGCTATGTTTTATCTATGATAGATGCATTCACAAAATACATCCATATTGTTCCACTTCCTGATATTAAGTTGAGTACGATTTCTAAAGCTTTCTTTGATAATTATATTGTACACAGGTGTTGCCCACATAAATTAGTCGTAGATAACGCTACATATTTTAAGAGTTCTGAATTTGTTGAATTTTGCAGAGTTATGGGCATTCAGAAAAGACACATATCAAGTTATTCCGCTCACGTCAACGGGAGGGTTGAGAAACCCAATCAATCGCTAGCTAATATACTGGCATCAATTTTGCAAAATACAAATGACTGGGATGAGCAACTCCCGCACACCATGTTAGCATTAAACTCAGCGATTCATAAAGCTACATACACATCGCCCTTTTTCCTAGAACATGGCAGGGATATTCGATTATCTTACACTTACGAGAAAAACTCCGACACACCACAAAATAAGTATGAATATGTCGAGAAACTTTTACCGTCTTTGTAGCAAATTTTTAATAAAGTTTAAAATAATCTAAAAGAGCAGGAGGCAGCGCATGTCGATTTGAGTACGAGAGCGACAAAGCAACATCATTATGATTACAAAATCGGGTCCTTGTGTTTTATTAAGACGCCTAATATTAAATCTAATTCATCTCCAAAACTCAGACCTAAGTTTGAAGGTCCTTACAGAGTAATAGAGCGTTTTTCTAATGTCAATTATAGGGTTCAACATGTAGAACAATTGAGGAAGAGATTTAACACACATGTCAATCGGATGATTCCATTTATTAAGAGATTCTCATATTTGCACTTAAATAATTTAGATGATTTGCAACCAGACGAGACGGAGGTTAAGGGTATTGTTCCAAGTCCACGGTATAATTTAAGGGCCCATGCAGGCAATTCGGCTCATTAATGCACTTACCGCGCTAAAAATTTTTTTGGAAGGAGACTGAATTTTTTTTTTACAATTTTTACGCTTCGTCATTTCGAGAGCACACATATGGAATGGTGCCTGTCTCATTGTTGCACCTTGTTTTATGTCATGTTTGATGTTTAAGTGAGATAAAATTTTGTACTTAGTTATTTAATGAAGTCTAGCTCAATTTTTTTTTATGCAATTTGTCTCATTTCTTGATTTGATGCTTAAATGACATAATGTTGTATGTGGTTAATATCAATTTTAGCTCTGAAAAAAAATATTTTTGATGCTATGTGTTTTATGCAATATATAAAATTTGTTGTTTGTAATAGGATTGTTTTTTTTTTATTTTGCTATGCGAGTCATGTATGCACGTCAATTTTAATTTTATAAATTTTAAGCTTTAAATCATGTTTGCAACAAAAATCAAATTTTGGGGTCTTTGGACACCTGTCATGAAATTTGAATGTTGTTACTATACATACATATTTGACATTTTTCATTTATTAAATAATTTTGTGTTGCGGTTATTATCTAGTATTTTAAATATTATTTTCATACAAAAAGGTTCCTTTATTGAATAAGTTAGTTCATGCTGATTTGATTGTGTATAACTGTGTACTTTTCTTGTTAAATTTTGAGTTTGCATAAAAGATTAATTTTTTTGGTAGCGATATCTTGTCAGAAGCAGTTTTAGTGATAAGTTGTGTTAGTGTATTAATTTTAAGTGGCTGTGTATTACTGCATAATGATATCTTTGGAATTTATGCTTGTTAAGATATGGATAGAGGTGGTTGTTTGAATATTTTCCCCAAGAAATTATGTTGAAACTTAACTTTGTTTTGCTCATGTTGTTTTGTTGTGTCATATGATTGCTAATTTTAATTTAAAATTTTCAAGTGTTTCGGTTAGGTGTTTCAATGCTCATTTAATTGTTGTGTTTGTTTTCTTTGCTATAGATTTGGAATTTTTTTGTTTGCTTAGGACTCTAGTTAAATTGTGGTTTGGTTAAATGAATGTGCAGTCAATAATTTTGTCTCGCTTGTGTGCTAAACTGTGCTAGGAATTGAATGTTTTGTTTGATGTCCATATAGTACTTCTGATGGGTTAGATTAATTGTGGTTTGGTTAAATGAATGTGCAGTCAATCATTGTGTCTCGGTTGTGTGCTAAACTGTACTAGGAATTTAATGTTTTGGTTGATGTTGATATATTATTTTTGTTGATTTAGGTTAACTTGTTTTGATTAATGGTAGCGCTCGGGTAGATTATTGAATTGAGTGTTGATATTGATTTAATTTTTTTTTATGGTTTTTTGGATCTTAATTGTAGTTTTGCATTGTCATTTGGAAACAAGTTTTGGGTCAGATAATGATACGTTTGTGTACACGTAGTTGTTTAAGCTTTGAGTTTGGTATTGACAAAAGAGGAGAATTTTGATTTAGTATTGTTTGTTCTAGATATTGAGTTCGATATTTTTTTTTTGTTTGAAGATAATCAGGTGTGCATTTTAGTGTGTTCTACTTTTTTCCGTTTAATTGATTCGAGTGTATATTGCCATATGGAATTTGTGTTTGGTTACATCGATTTTTTTGGACGTTTTGTTTATGAATTAATTCTTGGTGTGCTTGAACGCTAAAGGAAAACAACCCATCTCACGCTGGCCGCCATCCATTTCTTTCTGGTGAGCTCCTCTCGGACAATTTTCGTCGGCGCTTCCACCCCCCACGGGTGCCCGCGGTCCAAGGGTTGAAATTTGGATGTCGGTCCTCTCGGCGCCTTAGGAGGAATTTTTCTCCTTCGCGCCCCCTGCTGTCGCAAACGAGATCAGAAACTTAGCATTGCCTTTCTCTGTAGGATCTTCGTCCCCCCCTTGTTGTTTCCTCTTTGTTACTTTCTCTCGTTGGTGCTCGATGCTAATTTTTTTTTCTTCTAGACGCAATAGCCTTTCTTTCGTAATATTTAGTATTGTTGTTTTAGATATTGAGTTCATAATTTTTTTTTGATTAGAAAATGCTGAAGATCAGGTGTGAATTTTTTTTCTTTTACTAATTGTTGAATGAGTTGGATAAGTTGAGTTAAGGATTTTGTTGAATATTTGAGAAAGTTATTTGAAGGTGATAGATAAATTTTAATTTGATGAATTTGTTGAATAATTGGGAAAGTCTTTTTCTTTTTTTTATGGAGATAGATAAGTTTGCGTTCAAAAGTATGTGGAAAATTCGAGAGTTGTTTGATATGGAAATGGAAAATTGAGTTGTAATAATTACGGTATATTTGAGAACGTTTATTTTTTTTATGTAGAGAAGGTTACTTTGAGTTAAGGATTTTGGACAATGGAAAATTGAATTGAAAGAATTATACGGTATATTTGAGAAAGTTGTTTTGAGATAGAGAAGGTTATTTTCAGTTAAGAATTTTGGGAGATGGAAAATTTAGTTGTAATAATTCTATGGTTTATTTGAGAAAGTTGTTTTGATGTAGAGAAGGTAAATTGAGTTAAGGATTTTGTACAATTTCGAGTAAATAAGTTGATGAACATAGATAAGTTGAATTAATGATTGTGTGGTATATTTAAGAATGTTTTGAGATGAATCTAGGAAAGTTCGAGTTGAGGATTATGTGAGATTTTGTGTAAATAAGCTGATGAGCATAGATGGGTTTTAGTTAATGGTATTGTGGTCGTTTAATTATTTGGAAGTTGCAGATAAGTTTAGTTAGTGTTATAGAATGATATTTGAGTTATTAATTCGATGATTTTCGATGAATTGAGTTAGCGGTATTGTTGTAAATTGGGGATCTTGTTTTTTTGTTTGTACATTTGTTGAGCGTTTAGTGAAACATTTTGAGTTTTTTTTAATTATCTACAATTGATACATTGTATTACATAGAATGTTAAAAAAGTTGTGTTGATTGGTGAAGTGAAATTTTTTTTGGAAATTACGTTTAATTATGTGTAGCATTTGTAAAAATTTTGTTTTGCTTTTTGTTTTAGTTAAATTACTTTACTCTGTATGTGTCGCCTCATATGTTATGGGTTGCATTATCAATTTATGTTTATAATTTTTTTTCTGAAATTTTCAACTGCATTTGTGATTTCTGAAATTCATTTCGAATGTATTGAATGTAGAAGAAATTTTTTCTCTCTCAATTTTTTTAAAGTATTAATCGATATAGTAATTTTTTTTTACAATCGGATTTGCATTGTTTTTCTTTTGTCTTGATTCTGCATTCTGTTTCTTGTGTTGGCGGTTGCCGGCGATCGTCCTATCACAGGAAATAGGATGTTTTGGTTTTTTTCCCCCACCTTCGTAAACATTGGGGGTTCATCCTGATCACATGCAGACTCATCGTTTGCGATTTTTAAATTTGATTACAATATTTTTTTTCTCTCTTAAATTCAATTGTAACCAATGCTTGTAGTGATTTTTTTTAAATTTCTTAGGCTATTAAGCATTCTTAGAGGTTATAATTTTTTTTTTCCATTTACACTATTCGCTTCAATTTTTAGAATTTTAATTTGCAAATCTGAATTTAATTGCATTTAATTTTTTTAAAGACTTTCAATTGTAACCAATGCTTGTAGTGAATTTTTAAATTTCTTAGGCTATTAAGCATTCTCGGAGGTTATATATATATATATATATAAATAATTTTTTTCACCTATGCACACCCATTGCTTCAATTTCTAACTTTTTACTTTAAATAATTTTTTTTTCACGAAAGATAGTTATGTTGATGGTTAAATTAGTAATTTTTTTTTGGTGGTCTGGGACATGCACATCACATTAGTCGTGTCAGGATATCGATGTTAAATGATTATGAGGTGTCTGTTTCTGGGTGCCACGTTTGTATTTATTACATATATTTTCAATTGTACTTATTTCTTATCACAAAGTATTTAGTTCAATGCTCATATGTGTGGTTATTGTGAGAAGCGCAGCTGTTAGATATGCAATTTTTGAATTTATTCTGTGTTACTCATCTTGTTTTTTTATTATTTAGTGGCACATGTTTCTTTTTGATTATTCAGTTATTTCTATTTGTCATTTTATGTATGTTGTCCTTGTGAATTGTTTGGTGACCCATTCGGCAATTTTTTTGCACATGAATTTAATTGTAGTTGTTGGTAGTTAATTTGTTTCTCCCTCTCACCGCTAACAGAATTGAGATTTAATTTTTGGAAATTCCTTATAAATTTTTTTGTACATTTTTTATTTTAAGTTATGAGAGTGGGAGTTTGATGCTTGGAGTCTGCGGCGGAAGTCAGATGGGGTCAAGTTTTTTTTTCCTTTCTTCAATGGTTTTGGTTTCATGGCTAATATGGTTTCCCTGGGAGACAATTTTTTCTCTTGCAGCATGCATCAGCTACTTGTTGCACAACTGTCGAGGCCACAAGATGACCAAGCTATCGTATAGTTGAAGGACTCCAGTGCATGACATCGTCCAAGCATTGGAAAGAATTGTCACAGTTGCAGGACTCCAGTGGATGACATCGTCCAAGGATTGAAAAGAATTGATTGGTTCATGTTCTCCTTATGGGACAATTCTGTTAATACGTTATTGAATTTTTTTTGTGTGATGTGTATTTGAGAGAGGGGAGGAGTGATGGGAGGCGCGGATTAGTCAGGAATATTCAACAGAACTTCAAAAAATTCGAACTCAGTTTGGTGGAATTCGTTTCTCTTTTCCCATCACTGCGGGGTTGAATTCCTCAGCGAGGGAGTGCCAGCATTCCTACGCATGGGAATCATTGCACTCATAAATATTGGGGTGCGTCATCGGATTTTCCCGCGCTTCAAAAAGGCAACGAACTTTGTGCGGTAACTCTGCGCTGGTTCCGGACCAATAAGAGGTAATTAAGTGGACAAGGCAAATAGTCCGCTCTAGAATATTGTAGTAAAAAGTCACAGAATAAAACGGGATGCAACCCCGATTTGGACAGGGAGGAACACAGATTGAGCAGATCCTAGACCTTGATAATTTAGACTCAGCGTTACTCCGGGCGGCAACTATGTCCCTACTCTATCCCACCTCATCTCTCTCTCAAAGCAAAGTTAAATTTTAATCTTGTTGTGAAGTAAATTTATAGTTACTTAAATATGTTATTCAAAAAAATTAATTGTTACCACTATACGATCGGATTATTCATTTAGTGTAATGTTAATTTATCAATAGAACTTAAATAATTTTAACTTAAGTCCTGATGCGATGTTAACTTAAGAACCTGTAAAGTTAAAAAATTAGTATTTTCGGTTAAAGAAATAAAAATAATTAAATAATTTATCATTAGCGTCGCATCATAACCAACAGCAATAGGTATGATGAGGAAATCGTCAAAGATGTGCTCTTCGTCATTGTAGAGGAACTTACAGAAACAGAAAAACAAAAAGCTGCTGAACTGGAGGAGAAGCAGAAAGCCGTGGTTGTGGATCAGCAACGAGAAAGAGAATTTGAACTGGAAAAAATGAAACATCAACTTGAAATACAGAAGCTGTCACAAGCACCTGTTACAAGTCAACAGCTGGAAAACCCAATGGTTGCGTTAAATAGAATTATTCTGAGATTCAATTCGAAGGATGATGAAATGGGTCTATACTTGACAATTTTCGAACGAAGTTCTTGAACAAAATTGAAAAAACTTGGACAGCATACCTGATTGGCTCATTGCCACCTGATATAGCTCAGCTTATCGCAAGAGAGGATGAGGATGATGCTCAAAACTATGAAAGATTTCGAGTTACAGGGGATAGGTTTAGGCAGTACTTTTCCCAACAGAAGAAAAACCCAGATTCAACATAGCGATACTTTTATTTCGAATTGAGTTCTTATTTTGAAGGTTGGATCAAAGCGTTGAAGATAACCACGTTTGACCAACTTAAAAGTCTGATAATTGCTGATCAGATAAAAAGAAAAACTCCAGCAAATATTTAAGAAAACTTTCTGGATTTTTGGGCGGATTTGAACGATCCTTTGGAATTGGCTGAGAAGTTGGACGCATATGACTACCTAAGGCCTGGAATGAAAAATAATTCAAATCAAAATTTCAAGAAGAAAGAAGAATTCAGGAAACCCTTTTCATTAAAGAAAAATCAACCTGTTGGAGGATCTCATGAATACCATTCATCTGGACCCTCTAGAACAGTACCTAGATTTCCTAGTTACAAAATTGAAGGAAGAAACCCAATAAAGTGTTACGGATGTGGGTCTCCTGGAGTCATCAAGTCAAAGTGTCCTAAATGCACGAGAGCTAATTAAATGGAAACAGCAGTGAACTGTATCACGTTATTCAATTTGAATTCAAACTTGTATCCCACAAGTATGATTGTTCTCAAAATTTTTGGAGAAAATATTGACGTATGTGCTGATACCGGTGCTTCCCATACCATTGCAGGTGAAAAGATGTTTAAATTTCTACAAGAGCATGATGTCACCTTTACGAACAAAATGATTTCATTTATGATGGCTTATGGAATTCGGCAAACCATTATGGCTCTGAGTACTGTCGTCGACTTGTACATTGAAGGTAACGTTATTGCAACAGAATTTCTAGTATTGCCTGATGCCAAAGGAAATAAGACATTGTTTGGACTGGATTTCCTCAATGCAGCTGGTATCGTCCTTGACATCCAGGGTGGAAAGTTGCACTTTTCCGGAAATCCTCGGAAACAGTACAAATTCTTCAAGAAGACATTAGAAGATATAACACTTAGCGCATTTGAACTTCGAGAGGATGAGGGTAAAAATCTATCTCCAGAAAAGGCAAGAAAAATCAATATACTCCTGGACAGATATGAGGCATGTTTCCAAACAGGGGAGAGCTCACGCCTTATATTGAACACCGTATTGACACGAGTGATCACCCCCAAATAGCAAAGTTTCCCTAAAGAAAGAATCCCATAAAGAAAGAGGTTTTGAGGGAATAGATTGAAGAACTGCTGAGGCAGAAAGTAATTGAAGAGGGCGAGTTTCCCTATGCAGCACCTGTGGTACTTGTCCCTAAACCAAATGGGAAAGTACGTCTCTGTGTCGTCTACAGGAAGTTGAACTCGGTTAGGAATGTTGATGCCTACCCTCTACCGTGAATGTACGATCTACTGAATGAAGTGACACCATCATCCGTCATGTCAACAATTGATTTACAATCGGATTACCATCAAGTAAAGGTTGTTGATGTTGACCAAGACAAAACTGCTTTCGCTTGTCCTTTTGGAACTTACCGCTATTTACGTATGCCCTTCGGCCTACGGAATGCTCCGACCACCTTTAAAAGATAAATCGACAAGGTTTGAAGTGAATTGAAAGATGTTTTCGTACTTTCGTACCTAGATGACATCATCGTCCTCTAAGAAACATTTTAGAAATATCTGGAAGATCTCGAAAAAGTTTTTTAAAGACTGTCTATCTTTAAACTTCATGCAAACCGAGATGTCACGTTGCCTGTGACCGCGTGAAATATCTGATATTCTGGATAACGAAGGATGGAATTGAAGCTGACCAAGATAAGATCTCTGCTATTCAAAAAATTCCAGTCCCTACCAATGTGAAAGAAGTCCAATCTTTACTACAAACATGCTCTTGGTTTCGTCGATATGTCCCTAACTTTGCTGACATAGCACGTCCGCTTAGTAGCCTCACTAAGAAGAATGTGCAGTGGCACTGGGGTCCTGAGCAGCAAGAATATCTTGAGACGTTGAAGATGCGCTTGATGACTCATCTTATACTGAAGGAAGCTGACGGATCAAAACTTTTCACCATTCGTACCGACGCAAGTAGTTATGCCTTGGGAGCAGTCCTCCAAGGAAGTGGCCCCGATGAACATATCATCGAGTATGCAAGTCAACTGATGATCCCAGCAGAGCGAAACTACTCCACAACCGAGCGGGAAGCCTTGGCAGTAGTGTGGGCTTTAGAGAAGTTTAGAAGTTACGTAAAAAATCAACAAATATTCCTCGCATCAGATCATCAACCACTCAAATGGCTGTTAAGTATAAAGTCACCTTCTGGTCGTCTGGCAAGATGGGCCTTGAAAATTCAGTCCTTCAACCTGAAGATTGATTACACCCCAATAAAAGCTAATGTAGTTGCTGACATGCTGTCAAGACCGTCTTACACTGAAGGCGCAGCCTCTAATGTGTGTGTCATCACTGTTGACATGCCATCCAGGAAGTCCAGTGATATTCGAAAGGGACAGCTGGAAGACGAAGAACTGAAGAAAATCATTGACTGTTTTGAGAGTATGGACAAAGACGAAAACTTTGCCAACTACACCAGTCGTGGATACTTAATGAACCAGGGTATCTTATATAGGTATTCACCTGAAAGTGAAGAAGAAGAAGCTCAACTTGTAGTTCCTGCACAAGAACGTGAAAGAATTCTTCAAGAATATCACGATGCCCCGACAGCTGGTCATTATGGTGTAGAGAACACTTACAAGAAAATATCCTCCAGATACTATTTTCAAGGTATGAAAAAGTTCATCTCAGAGTACTTCAAGGCTTGTCCCAAATGCAATTGTTATAAACCAACAAACCAAAAACCAGCAGGACTCACCCATTGATTTTTTGGCCCTCTTCCGGAAACCCCCACTGGCAAGAAGTGGATCTTTATTGTAGAAGATACAAGCACCAAATGGGTAGAACTTTTTACTTTTGCTGAAGCCACTACTGAAAATTGTGCCTAAATACTAATCGAAGAAGTACTCATACGATATGGTCTTCCGCGAAGACAGATAATTGACAACGGGCCACAGTTCATAAGTGCTGTCATGCAGCTAACTTGTGACTTGCAAGAGATTACGCAAGACCTTATCCCCGTCTACCACCCGCTAGCGAACCCATCGGAACGTAAAAATCGGGACTTGAAGCCGAGACTAGCAATTCTGGTGGGGGAAGAACATTCGGCTTGGGAGGATAAGTTACCTCTAATTCGTTTCGCAATGAATACTTCAGTATGTGACACCACTGGGCACAGGGCAGCCTACTTACAGTTTGGAAGACGATTGAGAACATCAGACAATATCAGGCATGATATTCGACAAGTTATTGATAATGATAACTTTGTCCCTGAAATTACCCCGTATCTCAAAAGATTTGTCAATTCCAACTTGGATGTCAAAGATAGAGTTGAGATGAAACAAGATTGTCAGAAGGAAAACTTCGATCGACGACGAAGAAAAAAATATTACAAACCTGGTGACAAAGTTTGGGTGACCATTCATCGCATAAGTCGTAACAACAGGAGCAGGAAATTCATGTCCAAGAGAGAAGCTCCTTACCTCATACTCACTTTGAGATCACTAGTAACATATGAGTTGCCGACATAGCCAACCCAGACCAAGCCCTTGGAACTTATCATGTTTCTGCCTTAAAGGACTATCAGGAACCTGAAACAGAAAGAAACATCGGATTTGTTGCTCCTCTAAAGAAAAGAGGACGTCCAAAAAAGAAATTATCTCTTGGTTCCGAGCCGAGACAGTCAACGGAACCAGAGGGGAGTCTGTAACACACGGTTTAATTCGAAGATCGAAGTGTAGATAGCGGTACTTGTGACGGAAGTGTTACCGAGCGAGAAGCCCTGTATTACCACCAGAGAGAGTTGGGATTTGAATGAGTAAACGTTAATCGTATCGCTGTCAAATCCTGGACTATGTAATATATTTAATTTCCCCCTATTTCCTTTTAATGTTTAACCTGTATTGTGTCTAAATGTCTGTCCATTGTAACTGTGTTATTTTATGTTATTAAAATAATTTAAATTACACCGAGATCTTATCCATTATTTTGGTTTACCCAGTAATGACGTAAAATAACCGCTACAGCTATTATTTAGAACAAAAAAATATGCTTCAAATATTTCACATAATTATTTATCTTAGTAAAACTTCTTAAATTGTTTTAATTATTTCCTTCGTAATACTTAAGGTGTTATTAATGATAAATACTATATTTAGAGTTAGTCATATATATATATATATATATATATATATATATATATATATATATATATATATATATATATCTGTGTGTATCTGAAAATATTTTTATTTTAAAATGTCCCCCTTATGAAATCACAAATGAATATAAAATATTTACTATTTGCTTATTGTAAATATTGCTTAAGAAAATATAAAGTAAAAAATGATATTGATATATTATTGGCGTAACATTAATTTTACTTTATTTTAGTCAAGATTTTTTTTCGAATTGTTTCAAAATGAATATTTTTTTTTACTACTCAGTCTATCAGTTTAGTGATCTAAGAATTTTCTATTGTTTTATTGGTATGGAATATTTTTATTAATAAAAATCGATTCTGATCAAATATCGATTCTGTTCTTCAAAGATTTCTTCAATAATATACGTTGCGTTTCTAGACATCAAGTACCATTTCGTTCAGCTACAGCCGCAGTGGTAGGATTGTAGTTCAACGCTTGCTCTTTCATGTCTTAGTTTAGTTTTCAGTCCAGTGACGCCGTTGCAACCAGATTGTTTTGCTGTATACATTTTAGTGAGAGTTCAAATTGTTTAATATAGTTGCTGATTTCACTGGCTTTGATGTGAGTTGTGCAATCCCTTTTTGGAAAACAATGTGTGTTGAGCCAGTAGAAATTTTAGCAAATTATAGAGATTTATGATGAAAATGCAATGAGTGTTGAAATGGTGATAAAGTAGTTTCAAAAATTCTATGATGGGGTGTACCAATGTTCCTGAAGAATCTTAGGGTGGAGGGCATCTCCGTTATCAATGAAAAATTTGATTGAAAAAGTTAATGAGAAAATCGGAAAAATATATGGATCACATTAAGTTTACTTTGCGAGGAGTTTCTCTAAATTTTTAAAAAAAATTCCATAAGATTTTAAGAATTCATGTAAATCTTTTCAAATTTTGCTCCCGCTGCTTTCTAAGATGCTTACGGATCACCACAAATTAAATCGTTTTATTGTGCTTTGACATTCCATACAATGAGAAGAGCAAAACTGTGACCGGTGGTGAAACTTGGATTATTCATGTCATTCCAGAATCAAAAGAACAGTCGATAGATTTAATGGACACATCATTCCCTCCCCCCCAAAACACAAGAAAACATTCAAAACAACGTTTTCTGCACGAAAATTGATGTGCATTTTGTTTTGGGATAGATATTGCAAATCGCTGTTCAACACATCGGCTCTTTTCACTAAAGACATATTTCTTTGAAAAATCATATGGACAAGTAGTTTTCACGATTCGACAAATACCGGAATAATAGAAAATCAGTTTGCGTCATGTTCTTTTATGTAAAAATAAATTTTAATTTGAAAAAAGAAAATATTTTTAATGCAAGTTTTTCGAAGTCACTGCTTAATTTGCGGACACACCTCGTAAACGGAAGGGTGAAGTTACACTTTTTATAAAGCTGGCTCCCTCTAGACACAAGAATCATTCGTCAGCTATTTGAATAAATATTATCGTATCATTTTTTTCAACAGTATAACTTTAAGTCCAATAATTACAACTGATTAAGAAGTAAATATAACAGTATATATTAATGAGTGATAACCTTAAATAAGTAGATGTACTTTAAGAAATCTAGAACTGCTTTAGTACAGCAAATCGAATTGTTTTGTAAATTAAATCCTGAAAGTAAAATACAAATAAACCTGTTATTATATTTTCTTAAAACTTGTTGAAGATTCTTCCAACGTTTATACTTAATTTATTTTGTAAAAGCTCAAGCGTTCCAAGAGAGTGAAAGTTAGAGATTAATACATTGTTGAATCAATCAAATGCACGTTACTTTCATATTTCTTTTTAGAAGAGTACATTTAAGAGCAGAAGTATATTTAATAGTATCTTAAGTTCACTACAACAATTAGGATTTTAGATAAATTGGTTTAATGCTTTGCATGCATTTAGGTAATTCGTGAGGCATATGGAGACTATAGAATAGTGAATTATATAATTAATCAATTACGGAAGTTTGGATTCAAGTATTTAATTTATTCTGTTACTATTTTCACTCAAGTAGATAAATATTCAACTTTAAACCAATTGGAATTGTATAAAATGAGTATATTTTAGAGCTGCATAATAAAATTAATAGCTAAGAAACTCCGTCCGTGAGAATGCTCTGCTTAAGTCATTTGGTTTAACATGTGTTTTGATCAAATCTTATTAAATTAATTTATTCTGAATAAATTTATAGGTTTGGGGTTATTTTACTCTAATTCTTATCAATATTTTTTTGCGTAAAATAATTTTTATCTGTTATAACTTATACCATTAATTCAGTATTTAGTTTTTGCAGTATAGTAAAATGATTTTTTTGGAAAATTTAGGGGATTTTGACGAGCTACTGCTTGTTTCAACCCCTCGTTAATTTCTACCATTTGAGCAAGCACTTCTTAACGCTATATTTTCAAGATAACACTGGGATATCTCTGAACAAAGAGTTATCAGTCATGTATTGACTAATATGTATTGATATATTTGCAACCTTTTTAATTTTATTGAATTTAAAGTGTAATTATTTGGGTATTTGATTATCTCTGACAAGTATATATTACTGAACTCGAATATACTCAATGAAATCAGAGAAAAAAAGAACGAATGTAATTGAAATAAAATTTACTTCATAAACATTTTAAATACAAGTGAAAGATAATTATTCTTTTGTATTCTATTTTAAGACTATTAGGCAATTGGAAATCTATACATCCAGAACTCTTCAGCAAAGCATAGAACTATCTAATGCTACAATACATGTCATAACAATGTCAAGAATTGATTTTAGTAGAAGTCAGGTGCTTTTCTAAGGCGTAAGTATTTTAAACATTTAAAAAATTGATCTGTATTCACAAACGGTTAATAGTTACAACTAAACTATGCAAATATTTCATCATGATATCTAGCATTCCAATTAATCACGGATATGTTCAAAAGATAAATGCCCACATAGAATTCGTGCCACGAAGGTGTTTGAACATGACGTAAAAGAAGTCCTGAGGAACAGACACCTGCATAATCCTCCTTCTAAATAGCACCTATAGTACATAATACATATGGAAAAGTAGAGACTCATCCATATGTCTTTAGGGTGATAATGTCCTAAATAATGAGAAGGAGTTAGTTATAATAGACTAGATCTATCAGAAAATATGCATACATTGAAAGGAGACTTATCAGAGTTCTTCCATACGGTGATTGTATATACCTTAAATGATGTGGTAATCTTCTATAAATTTCTCTAATCTACAGCATTTTTCATCGCTGTGGTTAAACACTGCTATGGATGAAATCAAGTGTTCAGTTGTTAAAAGCAGAGCATTTAAGAGAAGAGCAGATACATTTTCATGAAACTTTTCTGAATGCTTCCTATTCAAAGAAGGAATCCCAGCAGTTTCTTGTAAGGAAATATGGATCATTGTAGGGCGCATAAAAGCTTTGAAATAGGCCCTTCGGTCGTCTCGAACTAGATGTAGCGCACCGTAACTTGGTTATGTTACATACATTTTGATTAAAGCATTCACAGCGATTGATCAAGCAAACCACATGACATTTGGAGAACCCAGGAATATTCTGACCAAGGATGATATATTTTACTCTTTATTCTTCGTTCCAGCATCAATACATTTTTTGATGTTTTCTTTTGAACATCAGTTTATATAGATCACATTTGTTGCTTGTGCAGGAATATCAACAGTTTTGACCATGCTCATTCATATTAAACTTGAGATATTTACGCCAACATGTTCTGTATGTATTTGTGTAGTTTCGAGCTGTAGTCAATTTACGTTTACTTAGTTAATTCTATTTGCAGCGAATGTATAATTGAAACACTATTATTCGAAATAACTAAATTAATTTCAAATACTTTCAATTATATACTCATGTCCAAAATGAAGGTCACAAATTGTTTTTTCGTCAAATTAAGACTACACAATAGCCTAAAAATTGCATATTTACCGAAAATTATTTTTTGTGCATTTTCTGGAGGCCCATATCATTGAGAAGCTTGCCACGAAATTTCAGATCGGCTAGCAAAATGGATTTTAAGATATTTTAAGTTTTTTGAGCTATCGTTTTGGTTTCGATTTCATTTTAAAGCATTTTTCCACTCTTAAATTGAATTAAATAAAAACAATTTTGAGCTTTTAGTTTGAAATATAGGTATTAATTTCAATTTTTATTACTAAAACCCTTTTTGCTTAATTAGGTTTTGAGTTTTTTGAGTTCTCATAATCAACTAATTATGATTAGTTTCATGACTAATTTTTGGTTTAAAAATAGTTTATATAACTTAAAAGTTTTATCATTAATTTTATCCTGTAGAGAAAATGCCATGACAAATGCGTTCTCCAATTTCTATGTGAAACAATATTTCGAAGAGATGGTACTACTGAAAATGATGTATCTAAAAATCAGCCCTCAGCTGCTTCTGCAATGAGACTTACGAATACAAGTATTCTGAAAGCATAATATGCAGAGATAACTGAACATTTCATTGATGTACCAAACTACATTATACTAAACGTATTGTAGTACTACATTTTAGTATTTTAAATTCGTACGACAAGAGCAAAAACATCTTAAACTGCCCCAATTTAAAATTGAAAAAAAAAAATTATGAGCATACCTGACTATTTTAGCTTAAGTTAGTATCATTATTATTTTGTACAAAAATGCTTCGTGTTTCAAAACTTTTGTGAAAATATTAGGTTAAGTTATAATTTGAATAATCTGACGTCTTAACAAATGCTATCAATCTTATGCAAAAATATTTTTTGAATTAAACATATAATTTTCAATCATTTTTAATAAAAACAATTTTTAATGCGGAACATACATTTTAAAATAACATATTAAAAATAAGAGCTTTACGGGCATTATGAGTTTTTGTTTCATGATTTTACAAACTTTAAATGCGTTTTTCTCAGACTTTAAATTTTGAAGGTATAAGTGTTTTCTAATCCCTAAAGCTTTTTTCCTGTTCAAGATAGAGCGTTGAACTCCTTTGTATATACTCTCGAACGTATGTTCCATAAACGTTAGTAAGTAACTCTAGTTATTTTTCTAAAAAACGCTAAATTTGATCTTTTAAATATTTTCGTGTTTTGTCCAGGTTTTTGTAGAAAAATAAATATTAAAAATCAATAAGGGAATATAGATTTTCATATCCAAATTAACTTTAGTTTATAATTACCTATGAAACATAAATAACTTAAAATGACTAAAGAAATTTAAAAATTGTGTATTTTCTAAAAATTTGAAAAAAACTTCAAAAATTATAATTTTTTTAAAAATTGTAAAATAGTGGCGCTAGTCAAACTGACTTTTTACTTACAGAATCAGCTTAATAATACAATCTAAATATAAAACAACAATTTTTTAACATAACTGTATCCATTTTTTTTATTGAAAAAGGGTACCGTGTAGCCTTAAATTATTTGTTTCTGATTCACTATTAAACACTTTTTGATTTGACTTGCATCTTAATTCACAATTAAAATCTTAATCATACTATTATAATGCTGTATTTTTTATAACAATCCTAGTATGTTTCTGTGTGAAGTTTCGTGGCGACATAGTAAATAGGTCATTAGTTTTCACAGATTTTATGTTTGTGACCTTCATTTTGGATATATAATTGTATAAAGATATACAAATGAAAACAGCTTCTAATAAAATAATTTGAATCTAATCTTTCTCGATATTGAATAATTAATACCTTTATTATTTTTACATAGATTGTCGGGACACTAAGCAAATTATTATTCGGATAAAACTGCATAGTGTGCGAAAATAAAAATAAAAAAATAATAATGTCTTAAAATTAAAAATAAAAGTGAAAAGAAACATAATTTTTTTTGTATTTATTTTCTAATTATACAAAAACAAATTTCCAGATATAACTTACAATAATTTTTTTTCCCTTAGAATTTGCCATTTTTCCTGTGATTTAGAATTAAAACTTGAAACAAAGAAATAGTGCAATATGACTGCTATTTTCGTTTGTTTAATTTTTCACAGGCGTGTCTGGCCTCTAAGCGCCACTTCATTCTACCGCACTCACAGTAGTAGTGTTGCAGTTCAACATTTGCGGACACATGCTATGTCTGGTTAACTCAGTGTTTCTCAAACTGTGGGGCGCGCCCCCCTGGGGGGGGCGCGTTAAACGTACAAGGGGGGCGCGAGCATATCGAAAATAAAATATTTAAAAAAATTTATTTACTGGAATGAAGTAAAACAAAATACTTTCTGACATAATAAAAAAATACACATTTACACCGATATAATTTATATATCTGCGATATTACGTCATAAAAAAATTAAAGCTTCTACTTCTATTACCGTTTCTTTTCAAACCAAAATGAGAAAAAACAAAACCCAGATCCATAATCGAAAAAAAAATTTTAGGAAGATAAAAAATTCATCACTGTTATATTATTGTCATCAGCTGTAGGCAGCAGAATGTGTAGTTGCTGCGGTTTGACCTTCGAACTTACTTGTACAGTTAGTTACGTCCCTGCTCTTATGTATTTGTTTATTTCATTTAGGGAATTGCAAATAAACTATTTCTGCTGCGATTTTTTCCTTGTAAAATATTTTTATGATTTTTGGAAAAGCACAGAGAGCTAGCTCTTTGAAGGATTACTTGGCCAAGATTTATTTCTATGAGTTATTCCCAAACATATAAAAAAGCATAATGAAAAAAACGTTTTACATAATTTTTTTTGAACATCCATATTGTAATGAATACCCTTTTATTCCGGAGCTGTCACGCCGAGCACAGAGTGCACGAAATCGGTAATTCTGGCAAAACTGTTTAATTGTTACCAATGGCTCTGAGATTATCCTCCTGTTTGATAGTCTTAACGTGTGAACTAAAATATATTTGTCACATATCTCCCTCTTTTTTGGGAGAGACAAACGTTGTTTTACAATCTTAAGGTACTTGTTTTGACTGAGTTCGAAGTGTGATAACTTTTTTTCCGAAATATTTTCTGTGTTCTTTAAAGTAGGGGTGAGTATATTTTCTCTTAATTAAATTATTCACTGGAATTACGATTTTTATTGTGTACTATAAAAATAATAAAAAAAAAGATTGGGGTGGCTCAATAACCCCACTCGACCATTAGTATCGAGTGCGTGCCTGCTCCAGGTTTAAAGCATGTTGAAGTCTTTTCACTTTAAATATTAAAAATAACACAATTATTTCTCATCGGAATTTTATATTATTGTTCATTATTCAACATCACAAATCTAAATGCTAATTCTGTGAGGCTTAAAATTACAGTTCGCTTAAAACTAATTATAATTTGAGCAACCATTTTTAAAAAATCATTTTACATTTTTGTAAACATTGTTGCGCACTTGGCTTTACTCTCCTTAAAATTCAGCGATTATATCAATTTTGATTTATTTTCTTATAAATGACCTCGTGCAAATAGCGGGTACTTCAGCCGGTATACTTTTAATGTATCAGTGCGGCACAGAGTATTTTATAACTAATTAATTAATGCTAAATTAATAACAAGTTTAAAAAGTATTAGCGATTTCCATGGGCTTGTCTTACAGAGCAAATTTTTCAAAGGAATGCTTATATGATTAGAAATTGACCCACTGAGTTCTTTCTAAAAAAAGCTGATATCTATATTTTGTCTTCTAAGCAGCCACCGCATTTTGCAATATGTTCCAATTTAAAAATTAGAGAAAGGAAAAATAACATTATAACTGTACTATTACTTAATATTTTTGTGCTTAAAAGCAACATATACAAAATTTAATACTTATGTCATGAATTTGTACGGTATATAATTAATATTATTGCTTTAGCGTAAAAAAAGTGCATTATTATTGCATTCAGTACATTATTAATGTATAAGGGGGCGCGATAAAAATTGTGATTGATAAGGGGGGCGCCAGTATTGAAAGTTTGAGAAGCACTGGGTTAACTGTTACTCCTTTAACGCTATTAAAGCCACTTTATGTTGTTTTTACACGTGTTGGACAGTGCTTAAAATAATTAGGACAATTACAAATCCCGCCACTGTGAAGCACGTTCTGCATCTGTTTTTTTTTAACTCAAGGTACACGCTAAGCCCCTTTATTCATTGTCAACTGGGAGAAATATACGGTGAGAAAATGGGTTCGACAATTCAATTACGGGTTCACCAATATCTTTGACGAAGCACAGTGTGCTGCTTTCTGAGTTCAATAATAGTTTAGTTAGAAAAAACGAATGAAAAATTCGTAAAAACCCACAGTTAATAATAAATTGCTTTATATAATATTTCCAAAAAAATAAAAAAAGAGTTCACAGTTTTCACAGAAAAGTTTTTCTATAAGGAAGGTATAAACAAGATGGTGTTTCTATATGAAAAACGTCTGAACAATGGCGGTACGTATACAGAAAAATAGTTTACAATATGCTCTTTCATGTAAAAGTAAATTTTGTTTTGAAAAATAAAAATATTTTAATGTTAGTTTTTTTCCCCCAAAATATGTGTAGTTTTACGGACACGTCTAGTATTAATAGCGTATTGTAAAGCAACTCGGGAGCAAATGGCAAAGGATCTCATAATTTTTAACTTCGATCTACTTACGAGAAGGATCTGAGGTACCAACCTATTTCCAAAATTCCACACCACGCAAAGAAAGGAATTTGAACCTCTGCAGATTTAACACGAAGGGTCTTAAGTGGCCCAAGCCCCAAACTCATGACTATAGGAAAGTAATACAAGCCATGAAGTTATTACATAATATGCAATTATGAAGTGAAAAATTCATATTAAAAGAAGAGTTTTAAAGCCAAAATACACAATTATTTAAGTAATAATTATATAAGTAATTTTGTTTGCACTTATATTAAAGTAACTAAATTTTAAAATACAATGGAAAGAAAAATTACGCGTCATTTCTTTCGCCAAATCTCGTCTTTTGTTAGTGTGATTGTTTGATTTTTCTAATTAAATCAGCAGTTAATTATGAATTAATTATTGAATATATTTATCGAAGATATTTATCTGCGTTTAAGAGCATTTTAATGCTCAAAATGGATTGTTTTTCAATCCACAAATTTCGCAGATACATTATTACAATTATTTAAATCCATCTTTTATTAAAATCAAACTATACAAATATTTTTGAATATGATATTAATGAAAAAGAATGGAAGTTCTTTAGAATATTTTTCAAAGTTATTTTATCATGTAATTTGGTAATATGCAGAATGTACACATGTATCTCATTCGTCAAGTTTATTCTTAAGTAAAAGAAATTATTAACGCTTGTTTAAACATATGTATAATTTTGATTTTTTGATCCAACATTTTTATTTAATATTGTCCATTTTTATCTTCCCTTCTTACAAAAGTGAAGAAAATTGAGTTAACAAAAAACAATAAGCCCTGAGTAAATATAAAAGCTATTATTTGCTTCTAATTTAATTTTTTTGGCATTTCTGTAGCAATTAATTAAATATAGCAAATAATAAAAAGCACGGAAAAGTAAAAGTATTTAAAAATATTCAAATTTAATTCCATATATTACTTAGTTTGTGATTAAGTTGAGATTATTTCTTCCATTCGCAAAAAGAAGATATAAATGTGTTTTTAGTATCACAATTCATTAAAAGCTCACCATATAAATTGCAATATTATTGCAACTATTAATTATATATATATATATGGTGTCTGTTTCAAGTCAACAACAGGCTTTTTTAAAAGCAGATTTATTCAGCAAGCATTATACACATCTGTTGCTGAAGGCAACGGACGCCAAGTGAAGATTTTAATTGGGTTGACTACTTATGTCCACAACAATTATGAAAGTCTTTTCAGAGTATGTATTCAACTTGAAAGGGAAAGATGGCATATAGAGGCTATAAAAAAATGAGCTGGGATTAAGGTAACGGATTAAGTTCGGAACCGTGATTTTAAAATGATGCATAAATGGACAATTTTCATGATATTTAGTTCATTTAGTTTAGAATACATGTATAAAGTTGCTTTAAAGACATTTTGATAAAAAAATTATATACAATATTTCGGCAAAGAATTAACTTAGAATAACCCTTTTTTCAAAATGTTCTTTTATGAAAAACGGCTTCTATTATAACAACATTTTACATGTATATTGTTCATACTTTTATACAGAAGCTCAACTGTGATTTTGGAAAACTTCACATTATTTTCACAGTTACCACCATTTGGAATAATTATCGGCGTTTTTTTAAAATTATCCCTTCTGTTGTCATAAAACATAGATAAACCCCTTCTAAGTTATAAATTTAAAAAATCTAGTTGAACATCTGTACAGAGGTCAGAATTACATACAGGCAAAATATTATTATAATAGAAGCATTTTTCACAAAAGGAGAATATTTTGAAAATTGGTCGTTCTATGTTCATTTTTTATCAAAGTATTGTACTTAAATAATTTTTTTATTGTAATAATTTTTTACTGTCTATTGTTAGTAAATGTTTATTTATTCGACTTGTAACTTTTTTTTTCTGATCACCCCTCGTACAATGAATTAATAGCTTTTTATGAGATTAACATGCTTCTATAGCATAACATCATACTTACTTAGTTCAAGTGTTTACGTCTGATAATTGTACAGTTACTCTGGAAGAGAATTAACTTTTAATATATAAACTTTCATAAAAAACAAAAAGAAAAATGTGTATGTTTTTAATAGTGTCAGCTATACATGCAGCAGTTTCCTTTACCAGACAAAAGGTTTTTTTTTCCGATATTAGAGCAACGGTCGTAAATACTGGTGGTGCATGAAATATTTTTGATGGTCTATAGAAAAATTTGGAAATTATTTATACTTTTGTGAAAATTAAGTTTTAAAAACAATGAGTAATAGGGCGTATTATGGAATATAGATTATGTTTTTATTTAAATGTTTGCTACTATGTTGTTCCTGAAATTCTTACTGAGTTTTGAGATCTTTTAGCATCTTTTATAAGTGTATTTGCCGATTTGTTTCTGCTTTTCGTGAAGCACTTTCTTTATTTATAGTTATTCTAAGTAGAGGTGTAAATAAGTGATAATGATGTTACTTGGATTATATATACAGTAGTCAATTATATTTGACGTTAATGAAATATATGAGATTATACAATTTGTGAACCACGAATTTCTAAAAACTAGCAACTGCTGTAGTGTAATATTTTCTAAACCAATTAACATTTTTAAGTAGATTATTTATTTAAAATATTTATTGCAAATTTAAAATATTTATTGTGTTTAAAAAAGTTATAAAAATGAATTGTTGAATAACAATTACATTGATCCATTGTTTTATAAATTAATTAAAAATTAAAAATGTGAATACACGTAAAATAGCTGAGCATATATATATATATATATATATATATATATATATATATATATATATATATATATATATAAAATTATTTTTATATTATTTTATTAATTTTATTATTATTATTATTGAAAACTGTTAATTTAGTTTATTCAATCGATCAAATGTTTAGAAATCTAAAATACTTTCTTCGTTAAAAGATAAAATGGAATCATTAATTTGAAGGAAAAATCAGAGTGTCCTCTTCTCTCTAGAAAATGGGAATTATTTAATTTTACTCCTCAGACAATGAAAGAAAAAAAGACAGAAACAAGCTTAGATTTTTTTTTAAAAAAAATGCCCACTTCTTTTGCAAGAGGAAACTAAAATCTGTTACATCAGTAATGATCTGAACGTTTCTTTGAGATTAATTCGTTATCGTGCTCTTTCCGTATAGGATTTCAAGTACCTTATTTTATAAGAAAATACATATTCAATATAAAAATACTGTAAAACCAGCAGCATTATTTAAAAAAATTGGTAGCAAAAAAGAACTTCAGATACACGTATTTTAGTTAGAAAATTTTAGGAAATGATAGATTTTTTTCTAAAGGAAAAAAAGATGTCGTTTTTTTCAAAGATGTCGTTAGATATTTATGATTACTTCAAGATTTTAAGCACTTTCAATTACAAATGCTTTCAAAGGGTCATGAATATAAAATGTTGAGTTTCTAGATGTTTTTTTAAAATCTATCCTATTGCATTTATTATAGAAATCTCTGGATTATGTTAAATATCCGATGCAATAAGGGGAAATGTTACATGTTATATCATAAATCTGATTTACTATACAATAATGTATCTAAGCAAGCTTAATACAAGCCTAGATGCCCCCTCTTCCCGTAGTTGGTTTTTTTTATCATGATAAGTATATAACTAGCTTGAATAGTTAGACTTTTTAATACCAACCAAATATGGCTTGTAAATGAATAAAAATAATAAATAAAAATTATCACTCCGCTCTTGTTTAGATAAGTTTAATAAATTAATTTACAGTGCATTTAATCATTGTAGCCTTTCAACATAATGTCATTTTTTAAAAAAAGAAATTGTAAACAATAACTTACGCAGAATGAACTTATTATAGCTATTTGTATATCTTGTTATGGTTTGCATTCATATATATATATATGACTACAAACCATAACAAGATATACAAATAGCTATAATATTAAGTTTAACTAGACTTAATAGTAAGAAAAAAATCAGCCACAGTAGTTTAGACGCAAAATCTTGACCTCAGAAACCATGAATGTAGGTTTAAGCAACGTTTTTTGAACAGTTTAACATTCACTTGTAATTTATATATATGTATATATACACACACACACACATATATATATATATATATATATATATATATATATATATATATATATATATGACATTTAAATAAAATAAGTGATACAAAATTATATCCTGCTAAGATAGGAGAACAAAAGAAAATTTCTAAGAACCTGAAATATTGTACAATAAAATTGTAAAGACAGAAATAAACATTAGATTAAAAAGAATAACTATTATGATTTCTAAAGCTGTTCCTGATTTAGGACAGTGAAATAGGGCTAACCATTACTTTATGGAACCAATCGTCAAATATCAGCAGAAATTGTTGACATAAATTAAAAACAGGGTGCTATTGGAAATTAAGCGCATATATCTGCACGTGGTATGAAAACGAAACAATAAAAAATAATGTATAAATATTAAAAATAGGCTATTTTTTGTTCCATGATAGAGATAATTATTGAAAAAAAATCCAAAAATTGCTAACAAGAAAAAAAACCCCAAAACTCATCTATATTTGTGTCAACCATTTATTTAAGGCAAGAGATCTCGTACACGATATGACGTGTTGATGCAGATAATTAAGGAACAGAGGCATCACTTACATAGTTCTTTGTGTTTAAACCAAGAGTAAGGTAGATTAAAAATACTGGTTAAAAATAATATGTGCATGTGCCGCTACATGTGCACACGCTGTTTTTGCTGCCGATCACTCTATAAAGCTTCATTTCCCCTACCGTCAAATTGGTGATGCGACGGAACGTTTACACACCAGGCCAGTACAGTGATAGATATGTATTTGGTATACCGAGTTTGCTGATTGCAGCGAACGAGACATACACCAGTTGTACTCCCAACGTTAACCAGAAGATAAACTCCCAGCCATACTTTCTTTGTACTCATGCACCAGATATTATCCGATAGGGGATCTTTCATCGTTGGCACACGGGAACGTGAGTGAAGAGTAATAATACCAAACAGCGATTAAACTGTGCTGGTTTTGGTACAGAACAATTCCAGTATCTGCGCGTGAGCTATGACCAATCATGTCGGTATTCCCTATACGACCTTCTAGCAGATCATGTATACTAGCGACACGCAATCTTGTAACCCCGAAATGCAGACCTCCCCCCTATTGTCTTCTTAAAATTCTTTTTTTTTTAACTTTTTGCAATACCAAGCGTAATAAACCTAATTTCTCCTCTTATTCACGTCCTATCTTATAAATATAGGTTTACTCTACCTCTCCATAAAGTTTGTGATATCTGTAGTTTAAATGAATGTTTAACCATATCAAAGAAAAAGTCTCCTTTTATAAATTTAATCTCATGTAGCAAATAAAGCAATGTCATTTTACACACAATATATTGCTTGTTTGTGCGATCAAGAACCAAAAATAATTTACCTTTTTTCAAAATATATATGACTCAATGAAGACAAACTATAAATCATCTATATGTTTATATATGTCAGAAACATAGGGATATTAGAAAAAATATATTGATGATATCTTACATTGAAGCTCAAAGTAAAAAAGAGCGAACTAAATAAATTTATCGGATATGGTTTATAGATATATTTTCAAGTTATTTATTTAATTGGCACAAGTTTATGTAAAATTAAATAAAAAAATACCTTCAAATATATTGATAACTAATCGACTTATGTCATTCCTAAAATCATATGGCATCATCATAGAAACCTGGTGCGAATGAATTGTTACTAAAATAATACGAATGTAAGAAATGATTCTCACAAGAGCGTTTGCGATTAATTCTACAATCTGTGTTGTATGGGACCTAGTAAAACTGAGAAAAAAGGAATGAAAAGGAGCGAAGTGTATGTGTACTCTTATCAAGATAAGTACATTAGCGATAACCTCTTACGAATGGTTATCATCGATTATAGTGTTACGCCCTGTCTGTGAGGTCTGCAGTCATTAGTTTGAGGATTGCTGCTTCCTCACAGACTAGTTTCTAAGACACTTGCTGAATTTTTGGTTACACAAGATTTATGCAACTGTTCTGATGTATTTGTAAGTTAATCTTCATACTTCTTTGGACTTACCAGAACAGTCGCTCCTCATAAAAAAACCATTCAAT
Source organism: Trichonephila clavipes (assembly GCA_019973935.1). Lineage (NCBI taxonomy): Eukaryota > Metazoa > Arthropoda > Arachnida > Araneae > Nephilidae > Trichonephila > Trichonephila clavipes. Next base: position 63,019 of record BMAU01006808.1, read on the forward strand.
GTTAACTAAAGAAGTAAACACGAAGCCTACTTGTTTATCATGTATGATATTTTATTCGATAAAATAGAATACAGCACTTTTGCTTACGACTAAATTTATCAATTATAAACGAAATAAAATGAAAAAAATGGAATAAACGCTGGCAAAATGAGTCATGTTAATCCGGGGATCCGAAGTGTCTATTTAAATATTTAATAAATATTGTGAATTTTTGAGTAATATCTAATCATTTTATCTCACTAAGTGAATAACAATCTTATAAGATACTTTTTTTCTTCCTTCGTATTTTAAAATTTAAGGTATCAGAATAAGTTCGAAGACCTTTTAAAAAGCAGCCCTTAGAAAAAAAACATACAATTTTTAACTTAAGTTTGCATGAAAGTAAACTATGTTTACACATTTGCTATAAATTAGTTAAACTTCAGAAATTTCGTAAATTTATACGGAATTTTGAAGAAATTTAAGGATTATTAAAAATATCTACATGGAAATCATTGATCTAATTTGTATATATTTAAAATCAAAACAATCATTGTATAAGTATCTAAAGACTGTAGTAAATTCGTTTGGTTACAAATGTAAAAAAAAAAAATTCCATAGCTAGTTGAACAGCCAATAAAAGAGTTTCGTGGTATTTTACAACATCAATACACAAATACTAGATCATGATTTAAAAACTTTTCTTGTTATAATCATAGCTCTACTGCACTCTCTAGAAACTATTTATGAGAAAAAAATGTGGCAAGTTCAAAGGATATTTATCGGAAATATTTTAAGGAAACATTTTTGAAATGTTCAAAATACACTCATGGACTGAGGAAATTAGAGCACAAGGAAATTATCGCGGGATCGTAATGAAACTTGGCGTGAAGGTATATGTTGCGAAGATATGCAAATGATTAGAAATGCAGCGTGATTGCTCATTACGTATAGCCGGTAGTGGGCGTTTAACGTCATTCTCCGTGGAATATAAAACAGGAAACCAAAGCTTGTTTGAGTGGGCTGAATCGTTTACAAAGCAACAGCTGAGGTAGACACGTCATTACCCCGTTTTTAAAGACAATATGAGCAGCTGTCGCAGTTTGAGAGAAGGAGAATCATCGGTATGATGGAAACTGGGTGGTCAGCCCGAGGAAACTGGTTTGCAGCGGAATTAAATCAGGTCGTCTTTAGTGACGAATCCGTATTCAGTCTCTGGAGAGATGACAACTGTGTTCGTGTGCGGAGACGTTGTGAAAGCATCAATCCTGCCTTTGTTGTACAGTGACACACCACTACCACAGCTGGTGTGATGATATGAGGTACCATTGCATACAATACATGGTCACTCCTAGTATTGATCAGTGGCACCACATTACAACCCAGCGGTATGTTCATGACATCCTGCAACCACATGTGTTGCCACTCATGTAACAGCTCCAAGGAGCCATTTTTTCAATAAGACAATGCTCCATTTCCCATGGCAAAAGTGTTACAAAACTGTCTCTCGCACTATTAATACCCTTCCTTGGCCTTCCTGATCACCAAATTTATCTCCAATTGATCATATTTGGGATCAATTGGGACGCGAGTTAGGCATTCCACGAGTTTAAGCGAACTAGAGGCAAGGTAACAGCCAATATGGAACGAAATGTCTCAAGACATCATACATAACTTGTATGTCTCAACGCCCGATCCTATCGCAACGTGCATTCATGCTAGAGAGGGTTCAACAGGGTATTCAATCCTCCGTTCTTTTGACTTTTTCTCTGAAATAAAAGATTATTTTTCTTTGATTTTCAAATCATTTATTTATATCAAAGTAGTCATTATCTATGTAAAATTTCATTCATTCTGACGACTCCTTCTTGGTGCGCTAATTTTTTTGTTCATGAGTATGAAGAAATGCAGATAAGAAAATGGTATTAATTGGAGAAATATGTTATACTGCAAATAACAAGTGATTAAATTTTCAAAAAAAATGTGGGTGCGTAAATAGTGAAGAGTCAGTACATAGAACAACCACTTCTGACAGTAATAAAATGATTTATACGCTCGACTTTAATCAAACAGAGATTCGATGGCACGTACATTTACAGTGCCCACGCAGCTTCAGCACCATGTCAAAGCTCATTAACCGAAATGACTGGTGATTGGCGACAGGCCAGTCGCTCGTAGACCATTTCTATTGGAAATAAATCTGGTAAACGTGCTGGTCAAGACAACAGCCGTTCATGTTCCGTATCAAATAAGGTCCGAACAATACAGCAACATGTGTTCGTGCATTATCCTGCTAAAACGTAGGGTTCGTAGGGATTGAATAAAGGGTAGAGCTACTGGCCGTAACACACAAGAAATAAAACATGCACTTTTCAAAATGCATGCTGTCAATGAGAAGAAAAAGTGACCGAGACGTGAAACCAGTAGCACCCCATACCATCACGCCAGGCGATGGTCCGGTATGACGCTATCCAGTTTACGCTGCAAATGTGCGTTTATCACGATGCCGCCAATCACGTATGCGACCATTTTGATGCTGTAAGCAGAGCCTGGATTCGTCTGAAAAAATGACGTCTTGCCATTCACGTGCCGAATTTCGTCATTTTCACACCATTGAAACGCTCCTGTATGTGATACAATGTCAATAGTAGCGCAGGTCTGTTTCCCGAGCTGAGAGTCCATGCTACTGCAAACGTTATCGAAATGCTATTGAATACACTTGCTGTTTTACCAATGACCTCAATTCTTGACTCAGGGCACTTGACGTGGCTGCACGATCCATTAAAGCCTTACGGGTAACATGACCGTCTTCTCGACTGTTAGTGATAGGGATCTCGGTCACTCCAGCTCGGCGTTCCGTATTACCGTCCTAAACACATTGATTTCGTATTCTGCTAACATTCATTGGATCTCGACTGATACACGCGGTAATACTGTTATACGATAAACCACAATCCCAGTACACTGAAATTCGACCATTACCAAAGTCAGAAACATGTTGGTACGCATTTCTGCTTCTTTCATGAGTCATCAAAACTTTTCTCCAGCAACACCGTTCAAATGAAATTAGTGTATGAGAAAGTGTGTTTGAACGATTTCCTCATATATATACATCGAAGGTATCACTAGGGGTCTAATTTGTCAGAATGAGCTGAAAAGTTATTCAGTTGCTTATAACGGCACTTTCGCCTCGTCGTTTAATTTTCACGTCTATAGAATGTCGCCTTCCTTATATATCAATTTTAGTTTCCAGTAATATATATATATATATATATATATACACGCCTGCTTACCGATATGTTGATATAGTGTAGAATTTTGGGAAATAAAGTGCTAAAACAAGTGCTATTCTTGTCTTCTGAACTTCGAAATTACAAGATATCTTGCCAATAATCTCTTATGTGGCTTCAAAGTGCCAGGGAAAATAAGTAACTAACATGAAATGTGTAATCCTATCTGTATTCCTTATTTTTAGGTGATATTTAAGGTGATAATTAGGGTTTAGATGATAATTAGGGTTTAGGGTTTAATTAGGTATAATTAGATGAACTATTTAAGGATTTTGACAATCAGAGCTGTCATTCAGTTTGTTTTTAATTGAAATAAATAAGTGAATAGTTTTTTTAATTCTTCTTGGCATCACATAATCCGAAAAATAGATACATATTTATACATAAATATCTTTTTTTTTAAAAGCACATTAGCAGTTTTAAATGTTGAGAACCCCAATAAATCTGATGAATAGGTTGTTTTATACTTTATTTAATAATATGTGTTGAATAAAATGTATTTTATTGATCATATGACTAAATGTTTTTGCATAGTCTTTTCCGAAGTACCACTTAATGTGACTTTTTCTCTCTCTCAGAACTTATCTTCTTTTTACTAATATATGTTCTTAAAAGTTTAGTTATGGATGTTTCATAGAGAACAAAAGTTAGTTTATTAAATTTTTAAGGTTTTTTTAATAATATCAAAAGGGTATTTTTATTTTTAATGTTTCATTCTAATATTGTGTAGTAAAAAATTCAACTTTTAACTCATTTTCATTTGAAATAGTATACCACATTAGGGTCTATACATTGATTCTATTATGCTTAAGTGAACTGTATTCAAATATTCAGAATTGCAAAGTTCCGTTTAAAATATGACAACGCTTTTACTTATTATAAATAAATCATTAAAAAAATAGAACAAATGTTTGAATACTGTAAGATGTTTAATAGACGTTTGTTGAAGTATGAGTGTAATATTTTTTCTAAAAAAATATGAGAAAAATTTATAAATGAAAATTATTTTTAGAAATATTATATAAGACCCTCATTAAAAGTATTCATCCTACCTATTTATTGTGGATGGTTCAATATTTTGTGGTAACATTAGAATATGGGCCAAGGTAATGATATCGTGGCTATCATCATGAATTTGGACTCAAGTACTGCTGAACATATGCTATGGGAAAGAGTCGCTGCATGTTAAATATGTTGAAGCTCTAAGTTTTCTCATGGACTTGGTAACGGAAATGGAATATTAACTCAGGTGACGTGCTCGTCATTTCACCGAAGTTTAAAATTACAAGCTCTGTTACCAATAACCCTCGAGTTGTTTTATCGTGAGCTACGTAAATAAACATTTACTCAATATTAAAAATTTATTTGTCTTTAATATATTTAAAATAAATTGCAAACTAAATGTGCAAATACGTTAAAATGGTCAATTTTTTTCAAAAAAACACATGTTCAGGTTTGATTTTATAGAATGTGAATCATTTATTTAGCTTTTTAAAACTGTCCTTATTTTGTTTGCAGGTTGCTTACAAGCCAAGATAGTAAAGATTAAATAATGCACGAGACACCGGAAGGTGATATTATTTAAGTAGTCAGAAGTCAGCAATTAAATGCTGTTAAACTCTCCAAACATCATTTAAATACTATATATTTTTAAAAAGGATAATTTTAACAAACTTTGGACATAATAATAATGAAAAAAATAGCAAATTCGCACTTTGAGAGTATTTGAAAAGTAAAAATATAGCAGTATTTTTTTCTTTTTTTTTTACATTTATCTTGGTTTGATAAAAACTCTGTTTAGTTGCAAAACAAAAGCTATCTGCTTTATTTGATAGAATACCAGTTAATTATTAGTCCACATATTTTTTTAATAATTGTGGGAAATAAATAAAGTAAAACTTATTTCCATAAACATCAGTACAAAGCAAATAGTTACCGTAATAAAATGTCAATTTGGGAGAATGGAAAAAAAATTACTACCAATTTAATTATTCCAACTATGAGTGCATCAAAAACTTAATAATTTCTTTAAAATATTCATAATTCCCACAAAACATTGAAAAAATATTGTTTTTAACACTTTTGATTTTTAAATAATATGATTTAGCTATTATGATGTGTTGCGCAATACTGTATGTTTGTGGGTTAGCGTGAATATAACTTTAAAATTTATGAGACTTCAGGTGGATATATGGAAGCATTTTAATGTTACTACTGGTGTATTTATATTGAAATAATTTGCAGAGCTTGATGAAATTTGAGAAACGTAATTTAAACGATATTATCCATCAGTGGCAAATGTTGCCAGAAAGCAAAAATGTTATCTAAAAAGTTAAAAAATGATTAAAAAAGAGCAAACCGAATTTTTAAGCTATAAACTGGTGAATGTTAAGAAAGTAATATTGTAAGTATAAAAAGTATGAGATAAAAATAAGACTAAAAATGTAGTTTTCACAAAATCATTTTTTTCGTATATTTTGAAAATCTCAAAAATTTTACCCCGAAATATAGCCGATAAATATCTTTTTAACTTCTCGCACTTTTCTCTCAGAATGTGTTCTAAAGAGTGTTTTCTTTCCAGGTATAGAAGTGTAAGTTGGCATTACTTTCCAAGATGGCGACCTATTTAACAGCTGTCAAGTGATTTATTCTCAGTTTGGTTTGGCAATTCATCAAAACGATCATCAAGCAAGGCGTAGATTCGTCGAATGGGCCCAAAACGAGATTGCCGTTGTTCCCGGACACGTTTGGTGTCCGCCTAATTTCACGTTTTGGATCTGTGAATTGGCCTCCAAGATCTTGTGATTTAACACCGCTAGACTATTTTCTGTGGGGCTATGTAAAGTCATTGGTCTATGCGGATAAGCCACAAACGTTGGACCATTTGGAAGACAACATTCGCCGTGTTATTGCCGATATACGGCCACAAATGTTGGAAAAAGTCATCGAAAATTGGACGTCCGCATTGGACTACATCCGAGCCAGCCGTGGGAGTCATATGCCAGAAATCATATTTAAAATGTAATGCCACAAGATTATCTTTCGAATAAAAAAAATTCATGTCAATCGAATAATACATCGTTGTTTTATTGCAATTTAAAGTTCTATACCTCTAAAAAAACACCCTTTAGAATAGGCAGTAGAATAATGATTAGAACAAGAATAGTTTTGTACATTATAGTCCAGTATTTTTGTGTAATTGTGTTCTAAAATACGACAAATTTCTTCCATTGCCTGTTCAACCAACTATTGAAGTTTTGTTTACATTTGTAACCAAAATATTTCCCTACAGGCTTTAGATACATTTATAATGATTATTTTAATACTAAATTTATACAAATTGGGTCAATAGGTTTTAATGTAGAATTAGTTGAAAGTTCCTAAAATATCTTCAAAACTTCTTATAAATTTCCAATTGCCTGAAGTTTGAATAATTCATTGGAAATATTACATAAGCCTAGTTAATTTACATACAAACTAAAGTTAAAATTGATATTAGTTTTTTTTCCAAGTTATGTTTTTTTAAAAAGGAGGACTACAAACACGTATTCGTTCACCCTAACCGTACAGAGTAATTACTTTAAGCCACCCATGTAGCAACATTATTTTTATTACATAAAAATCTAGATTATACGAATAATTTATAATCAGAACACATAAAATAAAATAAAATATTATTGGAATTTTAATTATTGAACAATGTTTATTTTCATTTCATTCGTATGAAATTTACTGATGTAAGCGAAATGCAATATAACCCTATAATTAATGATACTAATAATTAATCGTTAGTTACCCATTTTAGTTACAATTAGTTAATCATACAAATTATTAATTTCCACTTCTTGAATAATGTAAGTAACTTATTCTATAGCAAGTAGCTTTCGGAATTATTTTTAATTACGCCCCAGTTGAAACAATACATTTAGAGGGTTGTTAAAGTATTAAGTATTATTTAACTGGGGGTAATAAGAAATCATTGGAGGAAATAGGGAAATATGGAATTGAAGATCGATACGAAAAAACTAAATTTAGGAAATATTACAAATAAAAAAAGATATTCTATGCTGTTCCGTGTTGAATTATTATAGTGCTGGGAAAAATGAAAAGGCTAATTTCGTTTGTACGCGTGGAAAACTTCAATATGTTTAGAAATTTTTTAGCCTATTTGAAATTTATGCAAACTTAAAAAAAGTGAAAATAATAACAATAGTTTTCTATGAATATAAAAAATATGAATATTTAAGTTATTGTTTTTTAAATATGTGTTCGTCTATTATACATACTAGCTAGGAAAAATGGGAAGGTCAAATACAATTTTATTTACAAAGCTACTTAAAATCCAAAAAAATCCTTTCTTATCAATTAATTAAAGCAATTTTGAGTTCATAAGTTTTGTATAGTTTTCTAAATTGTGTTAAAAGTCGTTTTCCAAATTGTTGTTAAATTATACTCTAAGTTAATTGTTGGCTATTTAATGTTTTTGTTATTCCTGTAAGTTACACTTAGTAAGATACCTTATAAATTTTCCTTTGGAGTCAAAGTATTTTCATGATTTCACAAGAAGTTGAATATTACTAGCTTTTTGACCGGGCTTTCATCACGATTTCAGCTAAAAGTCCTCTTGGGTTCATTGGGGCCAGAATGTCAATTCTTTCCAACCAGCTCAAGAAGAAGAACGTAGTTATGTAAGTTAGGAATCATATATATATATATATATATATATATATATATATTGGAAGTTAGCAGTAGAGAAAGGTCTATGTCTAGATCTCTGTGTAGAAGAGATTGCTAAGTGAAAAGTGAAGTCACTAAGTAGAGAGATAGCTGTAAAGTGATTTTAGATAAAGTTTAGAAGAATCCAAATCCGCGAATTAACCTAGCTGTACCGGTACAGACGAACCAAAATTGGGTTTTGACACCAAAAGGAACACCGTACGATTGAAGCCACTACAGAAGTGTTGAAGACGTAGATGTTTACGAAGGGCAGGGATGGCGATTCAATGGCATGTGTGCCATTAGTAGCACGCGACACAATATTTTGGGCACGCCACCGCAATCAAAATAGTTTGTATATTTTCGTCCAAAATAACAAAGTTGACTATGAGGTATTCCTCATGAGGGATCTCATTCGTTCTCTTGACGCAAAAATGCATGTTTTCATAAACGATATTATTACAAGAAGTTACAAGTATACTTCCCAATCATGAAACAAATATCAAAGATTTAGATATACATAAAAAACCAGACGAAGAAAAAGTTATAAAAGAATTTATTTCCTTAATAAATTCTTCAATCAAGGAATTTTCAGCGAGATGTTCTCAGTTCAAATACTTTTAGGAAACACTCATGCTCATTACGTACCCAGATGTGACTGTATTTGATAAACTAATCTTGTCTGAGTTCTACCGGTTGGAAATAGAAGAATTTGATACGTAACTGATTGATTTTCATATTAGTTCAATGTGAATTAAAAAGCTTATTAAAACAAGGAAAAGGTTGAAATTGATATACAATAAACATGTCAGTAATAAATGTTTGTAAAAATGGAATTTGATTCTAGATGCGTTTAACTGGTTGAAGAAGCTGACATTCTATTGTAACTAAGTTCTCATCTATCTTTGCCTACGAGTTATTATTTTCAGAGATGGATAACATTGTAGCTTTGCATAGAAACTTAGAGCTATGACTCCAATTCAGCATGCATTCTACGAAACGTATCATCTTGCATTCCTATTACAAATCATTTGCCATCTAATCTGCCCCATCCAAAGTCACACTAATGTTACCTTATAATTTCAGTTATACGTAAAACTAAAACATTTACTACTATACAGTGCAAAATGTATTTTTCGTAGTAAATAAAGTGTTTTGAGTTTGAAGCTTTTAGCTTTATTGTTTTCCCAATAATTACAATTCAAAATTATTTAACGGCTCTTCTATACCTCATCAAACATTTCTTTAGAAAAAAATGGCAGGTTGATCCATAAACGTTCACCACCCCTGACCTAGGATATAGCGGTAAGCGAATTTATATAAGCTATAATGGAAAGTGCGTATATTTGTGAAATATGAATTAATATATAAAATAAGATTCAGAGTTCAATTGCGTGATTTTTCGGCAATTCATTAGCTTGTCAATCAAAAAATGCGTATGTGTTAGGACAAATAAATCTTCAGCGTTACAAGTTAAAGGGTTTGGGATTCACACACACACATAATTCCTTCTATTTGAATGCAAATGGTTAGAAATTACTCATAGGTTAAATTGCCTCTTCTCACAACTCGTTTGAGACGGCATTAAACAGATTACATTAGCTTCCCACAGAAAGCGTTCTCCACTACAAGAAAGCGCTCTCGGCGGAATGGATTTTCGTTCAACTCTGTGACGCGCGGCTCACGTGTCTTTTCTTTAACATGTCCTTTGGGTTCTTTGGGCCAGAATTAATGGCAACACTTTTCCAACCAAATCCAAGAAGTGAAGTGTGAATGAAAGATGTAAATGAACAAACTTTTAAATATCGGAACTTAGAGTAAGCGAGATGGCAATGTAAAGTAATGTTTGACAATTGAAGCTAGTTTGTGGTAGCTGATGGTTATTACAGCTCGTCGTTCAAGTCTGAATGAGTTTTGCGTGACGTGAATGCAAGTTATCAGTGATCGAATATATGAAACGGCGAAGTTGCACTCCAGTGCATACAAATACAAGATTAAACATAGAACAAGATTGATTGTTGCTCCAAGCTGTAATAAGGTAGAATTGATTATTTAATATTAGAATCGGAGATGAGGCAGTTGACTTATTGATAGTGCCTGAATTAGATTAAGTCTTATTATAAATATATATATATATTGTGTGTTGTATATTTTGCCATCGTAGATTCTCTCATATTAAGTATTATAATTTAATTGATTAAAGGTTTAATTTGAATATCTTAATAAAGTCATATTAATATAATGTTTGATCCTATTCTTTTCGTTAATCCTACGCCTCTAGCTCACGCTGATACTTCGAGAGATGTTCTTCCAAGGGGATGAACATCACAACTCCTTCGGTGTATAAAATGCCCGAAAGTTTATCATTTGACGATCCAACCATTTTAAGAAGTTTCTTAATCTTCTGATTTGCGCCAACAAATTTCTTATTATTGTCCGAATATAATTTTGCGCACTTTTATGACTGTATCAAGTATAATTTTACACAAAAAATATCTTTAGAGCTGTAATAAATGCATCTGACTTGAGGTCAGATAAAATTGAATAGAGTTAGATACAAAACCAACAGTAATGGAAACATTTATATCATGCAGAACACCATTTGTATGATTACAATATCTAATCATACATGAATGGTCTTTAAATTATCTACATCAGATCATTTAAAGCGATAATCAGAAACTACTCTATCACGAGGTAAATTACACGTGAGTTGTAAACTGGCGAATTGCCAGGTCTCACAACAAACTACACATTAATGAGTTATCTTCCTACGCAGATACCACGCGTGATGGTGTAATGGCCAAAATTGTGGTCTTATAGAGCAGAAGAAAAGATGCACTAATATGAAGAGTTTGTTTATGAAAATTAATAATTATATTTTAACCGTCAATTTATGAGCATTGGGCAAAACTGCCAACTATTTAGTGACATATGGCAAATATGGATTAACCAAACATCCATCCCCTTTCAACATTCCATCATTACCAAGAAACGGATCTAGAGTTTTATGTTTACTATTAGGCAAGATAACCTTTTGGTATTGGAGGTTTCAATTTCAGTTGAAAATACTATTTCCTGGACCTTCCATCTCAACTTAGTTTCTGCCTTATCTAGTTTTGATGCACAAAGATGGCCAGACATTACTGATTTCCTCATATATATTATTACCAAATCTTAATACATAACTAAAATACTAAATGTTTCCCATAATGGTTACTCATACGTAATAAATTAGTTTCGTAAATACGTAATAAATTAGTTCATTTTCTTATTGCCTCAATGCAGATATTAGACAAAAGCTTTCCAAACACCTCATTATTTTTTGATTTACTAGAATACACATGGTCATTCAGTAGGCTACAGCTTTATAGCAGAATTGACACCTTTTTTGCTCAAGAAACAGTGAACCCATCCACCAAAATTCTGATTTAGGAAGGCCACGTTGGCTAAGCCTACGTAAAACAAAACTAGCAGGATTTCGTTCTGATGGCACACCGGTCCAAATTCCATCCATCAGTCAGAGACGAGGTTAGTTATAAAGATCTTCAGTTGATTTGCTGGCGTGTTTAACAATGCAGAGGGGATCATTGAGTCAGTATGAAACGCAACTTTATTAATTTGCAGTTTATATAGAAGGGTAATTTCTGCAAAGGCTGAACCAGAAGAACCAAACCACAAAGCTAGAGCCAAGGTTTTGAAATTACTCGAAATGGTGCAACACACAACTTGCTAGCCAGAATCATTACTATAGCACTGATTATGTGATCAAAGCACTGCAGTTAGGCAAAAGCTCAGTAATATGCCTTTATTAAGTCTATAAATTCCTGAAGGATAACTCTGAACCAGGTGTCTGTCAGAAAAGATCTGCTTATTTTACATTTTCGATGCACTTGAAGGACGTCGCAAATTCCCTCCACTCATCGGTCATTTGATTAAGCAGCACACCATCGCAATTGAGTTTCTGCTGTCATAATTCCTACAGAAGGATCTTTGTCTTGGTTATCACTGTGCCCAACAAACCCAAGAGATGGTAAAATTTTGCTTTTACGTTCAGTACTTCACGCTTCGTATACGGTGGTGTATTCGGAATATACGTTTTAAACACAAAGCAATCTTGAAACGGTTTCCAACTCCTACTTGACTTTTTGACAGATAAGTCGGACTCAAAAGAGAATTAATGTTTGATCTCTGAAGATAAAGAGCTGTTCAGTAACTCAGGGGAATCCTAAGGCTACTTATGAAGTATTAATCCACATGATTTTAGGTAATATTGCAGTTGTGACTGTAGTTGATAGGCAGTCTCCAGGTCAGGCGTTCCACTCAAAATGCCATCTATGAAGGTTTCTTAAAGCAAAGCCTCAGAGGTCAAAGAAAATCTCAAATTTTCGTCCCGAGCCAGGTGCTGCAAGGTTCATATGGCAAGAAAATGTGTGCTGGACATTACGCAAGACAGAGTTTTAAAGCGATAAGTTATGACATATGCATGGGGCCCAACTTTTCACATGATACGTTGAAGATCTCTTTGATCCAGTATCTCGCAGTAAATGTTCTGTATATCGGCAGTGAAGGCGAACATGTGTTCAGAATCGAATAAGGGTATAAAAGACATTCTCAATTACGTCATATTTTATGAGAATGTCAATAATGCTTATGCCTCTTGAAGTAGAAGATAAGACATTAAAGTTAACTCCAAGTTTAAAAGTTAGTTTATGAGGGTACACAATGACATGGTGTGTGTGTGTGTGTGGTATGTTATTTTGCGTGAATAGTTCACTTAAATCAACAACACTTTCCAAATGATCTAACTCTTCATACTCTCTCAAGAATTCCGAATACAGCGACAAATAATCATTATTCCTAGTCAAGGTCTGCCAACACGAGTTACCTTACTTCACAGCAGTGTTTCTGGGGTTTCTAGATATCTGTAGATATGACCTAATTCTGGGTCTGTTTTTTGTTCTTCTATTAACTGATCTCGTGACGAAAGTACCAAATCTCTGATTATTGCGCAATTAACTTTTTTCCTATTATACTTTCAATTGGGTTTCTCGACAAAACGTCAGCTATTGTATTCTGAGTTCCAGGCCTATACTCCCATTCTATATTAAATTCTGCTAGTTTTAATGTCCATCTGATCATTCTATTTGACAAATTTTTACCAGTCGTTGAATGTGTTAACGCAGCGTGATCTGTAATAACTTTAATCGGCAAAGATCCTAAATATGTTCTGAATTTATTCAGAGCCCAAACCACTGCTAAACATTCGCTCTCTATTACCGTGTAATTCCTCTCCGCAGCATTAAGCGTACGAGAAGCAAATTTTACTGGTCTCTGCTCTTGGTTTAGAACCGCTCCTACCCCTATTGAGCTTGCAGCCGTAAATAATTCAAAATGTTTTTTGAAATCTGGGAATTTTAAAACTGGCGCTTTTGTTATAGCAGCCTTGACCACGTCGAATGCATTTTGCGCTTCAATCGACCAAATATATAAATCTCTTTAATTTTCCCTTAAGATTATAAAGCGGTTCGCAAATATCGGCATCATTTTTAATAAATTTTGCGTACCATTGGGACATTCCTAAAAATTTTGATGCCTCTTTGGAGTTATGCGGTGGTTTCATTTCAACTATAGCTTGACCTTTTGTTTCATCAGTTTTAATTCCCTCCTTATTAATAATTAAACCCGTCTACAAATTTGGGAGTCTCAGCCATTTATGTTTTTACTTCACTCATCGTATTCCTGTTGCCCTATTCATTTGAAATCCTACCCCTGGACAACAAGTAAATATCACAGTCACGTCTTAGTTGTGGGAGATTAAATAAACTCTCATCCTGCTGAGTTCAAATATGTTTCCTTAATTCACGATCAAGTGGCTCGTAAATTATATCGGAAACAATAAGATCACAGAGACATCTGAAGTAAGTAACCTTGCATAACTGGCAATACTAATAAAATGATGCACATAAACGAGAAAAGAATGGTCAGATGGTAACTTTTATACCTTTATAAAATTACTCAAGCATTCCTAGGAGGTGGGTTCAAACTCCTTTACTACTAATTCCTTAATCGTCCGAATCCCATGACTAACATAAACTAATAAGTTGTTTATTTTTTTTCTTAAAATGTTTAACACAATATCTGCTTTAATACATTTGGTATGGATCTGTTTTCAAATACGTTTTCCAAAAAATGAAAAAGCAAATTAATTTTTCCGGATCTGGCCGGAACATGAACTGTTAAACTTCCAACTATTCTAAGCAAACTTTCTAAACTATCGACTAGACGACTCGATTCACCTATTTAAACAACATGTCATTTGTTGTCCAAACTAATTTTTGCAATATCAATTTCCAGTTGTTTTTCAAGTAGGCCCCTTTTTCAGCTCTATCCTGTTTCTATCTAACTCAATATTTCCCCACTATTCATTTACTTTTATTTCCTCTTCTCCTTCACCTAGAGTAGCATTAATAAAGAGACGCGCAAATTCAACATTCGCCCTATACAAATCATTAGAATCAATTAACATTTTCAAATCTACTATCCTCGCCTTCGCCGGAATTTGCAAGCCCATTTCCTCCACAAGCCCAATTAGCTCATCCCTTTTATAATTTGACTTAAGTGCCATCTTTACGCATGCGCTGTCCTAAACTATTCACAAGAATTATAAGTGTACAATATATTACATCTAGGCTACAACAACTTCTCAATAAAATTCGAACCCTATCTAAAATACATATATTACAAACTACACTAAAACAAATTAAAATTAAAATTCCGCACTGCACTACTCAGCCTGACCAAACAAATTCTCAATAAAAACCCAAAAGACGTCGCATTCTAAATTAAAACAATTTCCTATTAAAATTCGAACCCATGATTCTAAAACAAACCACACAATATACTACGAACCTTGAGTGCAATACGAAGACACCGACGGACTCAACCAATAGAGTAATTCATAATAAATAATTAACACGGCAGCACAATCCTAATACCAACTAATCAAATTCTAAACGCAATCCTACAATTAACCACTAGTTCACTCGCCTCGTCAACACCATCCAAACAGTGAATCCGACCACTCAGCACTCAATTCTTGATGCACACGCATATCCTTTGCTAAGACTCCAATTGTCACCGGTCACATATCCTTCTCCGGCCCGACGGACCAAAAATGTATGCCCAATACAAGAAATACATAACTAGACTTAACACGCAAGAACTAAAATTTATTTAAATAGTTTTTATATATAGTAAATATTATAACAGCGGTGTAATCTGATGCTGGCTTTACATACCAGATATCAGGACACAAACAGTTCATAATACGTCTTATTTTCTTCTTTGTGAGAAATGTATTGCTGTTAACGTGAACGTGAGAAATACATTATTTCATAGAACAATTAGGTAATTAAAAATAACAACATAAAGTTAAACTGTATAAAATTGTTGAATTCTGCGATTTAACTGGGTATTCTATAAAACAACGACTAAAGGATCGTTAATGTATGAAATGTAGCACTCGAAAGTTCGTTAAACCGCTTCTGCTTTTAGCCAGTTTTGAAACACTTATGGCTGCTTTGCATTGATGCTTCTGTGTGCACGCTTCATTCCGTTGCTTTTAGAAGTTGAATTTAAGAGATGCATTTTTGCTAGCGTTTTAAATTTTGGACTACTAACGAATATATTTGCAATCTGTTTTTCAAGCAATAACTTATGTAGGAATGATAGGCACAAACCTGTAAATATAAAATAAATAATGCTAGAGATATCTGAATATTTATTAAATAAGTGTAGACAAAGGAAAACAGCGTTGCACTTAATAGCGAAAAAATATTAGCTTTGATAGCAGAAGTAAAAAGTGCTAAGACAACACAGAAAAAAAAAGTTCCAAGTGACTATTGGTTAATTCAATATTATATCTTTGAAGTTTAAGGAGAAGGAAAATTAGTTGTTTCAATTATATAGATGCGAAACTTGTCCTTTTTCCCCTTTATTTTTGAGATGTTTTCGCTATTTATGATCGTTTAATAAATAAAATAACTTTGAAATTGTTTATTCTTCACTTTAACTTCACTTATCATATACTGTGTTTTGTGTTCAAAGTTTGATACTAATTTTCCAGAAATCAATCATGCAGGAAAATCAAAAATACGGTGAAAAAATACAGTGAATGTTAATAATTTTAAAGCAAGTGTGCAAAAGTGTTACATTGCAAAAACTGTGCGAATTTTTGAAAGAATTAATAGGCTAATGATTTCTTTTTTAAAAAAAATAAAGAAGAAAGTGTGTAGTTGTAAAATCTATATTTATATGTGACTACTAGATTCATCTGAATAACGGTTATTTCCTGAATTATTAAAGATAAATAAAATGAAAAATATTCAATAAGATAAATTTTAAATAAAAAAGTAAATTACTACTAATATTTATGATGCGGTATGTACGCTTGTGAAAGCAAAATTACTCAAATGTCATGATCAAATATGTAAATACATACACCAGGACTTAATGATGTGATAAGCAGTGATTTTCTTAGGATCGCAGAGTACTTCCATTCACAATGCATATGAATGTAAAGCTCTAACTTTCGATGGTTAAACATGCATAACCTTTTATTTAACTCGATATTAAGACCTTTTGAACAATTTTATTTCACAAAAATTATATTCGTTAGTCTAAGCAATATTTTCAAATTAATTTCAGTTGTTTTACGCTTTTCTGTAAATCATAAGTCACAACCTTGTATATTGAATTTAATATTCCAAAAGGCATCAAAAATATGCTATAAAGTTCACATTTTATATATCTACTTAATTCATTTAAGTAGTTCAAAAATTTCAAGAAGTAAACCTGCTTCTTGGGAATATATATATATATATATATATATATATATATATATATATATATATATTGACATATTTTTGGTTGTAAATACAATCAGATATACTTTTGAAAGACTTTTAAACCTCGCTAGAGAAAGGTTAGATTATAATTCATTATTAAAATTGTTTAGATTTATTACAATATGTGGCAGTTCCGTATTTATTTTATTAATGTCTGAAGAATATGATACTGGTTATTTAAAGTGAACAATACCTCAAAAAATGTTGAAATAAGTTCAAACAAATTTAAGTAAATTTTTTTTTATATCTAATGACTTATTGTAAGAGGTGTAATTAAATTTGAAACGTATTAAAACTTTTTTTATAAAAATAATTCATTGCTATAACATATAACCTAAATCATTTTCTTAAAAGATACGTATAAAGAACAATATTGTTTTATTGAATTTTCCTTAATTTATTAAAATTCAATTATACTAACATACATGAAGAATTATATATTTGTTCACAATAAGCTTCCAATGCATTTTATTCACATTGTATTTTAAAAGAAATCATACTATTTAGAGACTAGAGAGTATGTAATTGAATTGACGGAACAATAATGGTCAGATAATTTTGAGTGCAATTATTACGATCCCTAACGCTTAGTTCACATAACACTTTTAGTTCTTGTTAAAAGTAAGAAAGTTTTCCATTACACACATTTGACATCTCCTTATTTATCTCATTGTTTAAGATAACATTTTATGAAAGAAATTAGTTATAATAAAAAAAATAAGATTAATGTGAGTTTACTTAAATCATTGGGGGAAGTTTCATTTTTTACTGTGTTTAATTAGTTTCGATAAAAACAATAAAAAAAAGAATATATTAAAATTAGAAAAATAAAGTAGATTTTTTTTAAAATGGCATGTACCATAATTTGTCTTTTCAAAAATTAAAATAAATAAATTAATAAATTTTAATGCATTGCTATCTTTATTAATAAAATCAGCAATCCAAGAAACCAATTTAAAACCATTGTTAACTGCATAAATTAAAAACTTTTCAATGTGACATTAAGAAATGCATTAACTAAATGTTTATGTAATGTTTCAACGACAGCTTTATAGCATACAATCTTTTCAAAGTTTTTTACTCTGAGGCATACCAAAAAATAAAACTAAATATTATACTGCAATGAAGCATTGTATCTTCTTTTTAAAATAAAATTCGGTCTAAGCATGCATCTGTTAATTTCAAATATTTATCATACTCATACATATTTAATATTGATGCAATTAGATAAAAAAAGAGGAAATATATTTTCTTTTTGCAAATTAAAATAAAATATGCAATGAAAGGGAAAGACGGTATTACTCTTCACTAGATGCCATCTAAGAAGATAAGCATTTTTAACATTTTTTTTAATATATTCCGTATTACCGGAGTGTTATTGTTACTCCGTAATTGAACTATTTGTCTTTTTAAAAATATTCCAAAACTTTAACGGCAGAATACTTTAAATAATGAAAAAAAATCAATTCCTTTAATCTTTCTTAAAATTATCTTATTACATATGGTAGTAAACTTAAAATTTTACCACATTAAGCTTCACGCGACTAGGTAAAAAACACGAATAGAAGTAAATTACATATAAAGGGTGTTTTTTTTAGAGGTATAGAACTTTAAATTGCAATAAAACAACGATGTATTATTCGATTGACATGATTTTTTTTATTCGAAAGATAATCTTGTGGCATTACATTTTAAATATGATTTCTGGCATATGGCTGCCACGCCTGGTTCGGATCTAGTCCAATCTGGACATCTAATTTTCGATGACTTTTTCCAACATTTGTGGCCGTATATCGGCAATAACACGGTGAATGTTTTCTTCCAAATGGTCAAGCGTTTGTCGCTTATCCGCATAAACCAATGACTTTGCATAGTCCCACAGAAAATAGTCTAGCGGTGTTAAATCACAAGATCTTGGAGGCCAATTCACAGGTCCAAAACGTGAAATTACGCGGTCACCAAACGTGTCTTTCAATAAATCGATTGTGGCACGAGCTGTGTGACATGTTGCGCCGTCTTGTTGCAACCACAGCTCCTGGACATCATGATTGTTCAATTCAGGAATGAAAAAGTTAGTAATCATGGCTCTATACCGATCACCATTGACTGTAACGTTGTGGCTTTCATCGTTTTTGAAGAAGGATTCCACCAGCCCGTAAGGCGCACCAAGCAGTCATTTTTTCTGGATGTAACGGTGTTTCGATATACACTTGTGGATTAGCTTCACTCCAAATGCGGCAGTTTTGTTTGTTGACGTTGCCATTCAACCAGAAGTGCGCTTCATCGCACAAAAAATTCGCTTATGAAAATCGGGAACAACGGCAATCTCGTTTTTGGCCTTTTCGACGGACGAATCTACGCCTTGCTTGATCACATTTAAAATGTAATGCCACAAGATTATCTTT
The DNA here is from genome assembly GCA_019973935.1 of Trichonephila clavipes. Taxonomy (NCBI): domain Eukaryota; kingdom Metazoa; phylum Arthropoda; class Arachnida; order Araneae; family Nephilidae; genus Trichonephila; species Trichonephila clavipes. Next base: position 82,318 of record BMAU01006808.1, read on the forward strand.
CGAATAAAAAAAATTCATTTCAATCGAATATTACATCGTTGTTTTAGTGCAATTTAAAGTTCTATACTTCTAAAAAAACACCCTTTATAAAATTACTTCCCTTCAAGAATCACAAAATACAATAAAATATACTGAACTATTTTAAGTTATCAAATGTATAAGCGTAAAGAATACAGAAAAATATATATGTGACAATACCATACGTTCCACTAGCCGTTAATACTCCGATAACCATGTAAAAAAAGAATATATGAAATATACTGAAGAACAAACAATCGTTCGTAAGAAATGAGAGCGTAAATCTCTTCACACTTTCTCCTATCTTCTTCTGAAATCGCTGACCAACCGCAATCTCTGAGACTGCTGGAATGTCATCTTTTATTACACAGAACGCTGGCTTCAGACGACTGTAAGAAGTTTGGTCAGTGATCTGACTCACTTCTTTTTCTGTCGCTGAAGTTGTCGGACCGCATCAAGAATGATGATTGAGGACTCTTAAACACGAGGGATAAAAGTAAAAGCTGCTTTGAGTAATCAGAGACGGCTCAACCATTGGAAAGATTGGACACGAGTCTGCTTTTATTGAAAATGATTAACGTTAAAAATTTATATTGATTATGGAAGTCAATTACTCTTCTAGGTGACACATTTTTCTTTTAAAAATGATTAAAGTAAAGGAAGTTTAATTCATTAAAGTAAGGAGTGAAAAAACGTTTCAAAAATCACAAGTCAAGAATATCCATCACAACTTAAATAAAACAATTTAAAGTAAGGTAGCACAAAAAATTTTAGAGAAAGTTTGATTTATATGCACTGATGCTCAAAATTAAATTCATTTAAATATTGAACTCAATTTCTTAAAATATATCGAGATAATTACATACTAATGCTTCAATTAAAAGACTAAAATGTTTAGTTTATTTATCTATATATTTAAAAGATATGGCACACATATGTAGCAATACGTCCCATAGGTGTTCTTTTGTGTGGGATGTATAGACAATAATTTCTTAAGTAGACGCTTTTTTTGTGTGTGTAAAGCCAGTTTGCACTTATTTCTTTACACGGCTTAGCGACTTTCATATACATTGAAAACATTCAATGAAATCCAAAAGAAAACACTTAAAAAATATCATTTCCAACGTTTAGATGTGTAAATGAAAGGTTGAGTGTGCAATTGTGGAGCTTGAATTTGGGTGATTTTAAACTTACATAAGTTAAAAAAAACTCTCTAAAGAAAATATTGGAGAAAAATGTATATTTATCCAAGAGAGGTCATACAGAATGCCTTGAGTTTCCCATAATTATTTTATTAAATTATTGGGTGTGATAAAATTACCGAAGAAAAATATATAAATTCTTGCGTAGTGCCTCAAGTGCAAATTGAGAGAAATTTTATTGTAAAGCGCAATCCCATCTGAGATACTTATGCAGACAATTTGATAAGATAGGATCTGTAACGATTGAAGGATTATATATTAATGCCCCAATTTGAAACTGATCGTGGGAAGCAGTCTTCATAATTTTGAGCCTTTGTCAAATTATGATGCATCTAACCTATATTAAAATTTTTAAACTCACGCTGACTGTCAACTTAATAATTTGAACCTTAATAGAATTAAGCATGCGTTCCACCATGCATTCTACCCTTCTACCATGAACACTGAACCTGGCAGGTTTCTTGACAACAAGTGTTCTTTTTCTGATGAATCCCGCTTTAATTTGCTTAACCATTATGTCATCATTCGTCTTAGAAGCTATGCTGGTGAACGATGAATTCTAGAGGGCATTCTCGAACGTCATAGTGTCGAATTATGATGGGGTGCTATTTCATATCATGGACGATCTCAGATGCCACGAATTAAGGGCAATTTAAATAGCATTAGGTACGTCCATGAAGGGCTAGATCCCGAAGTCGTATCACTCAATGCAGCATTTTGCAGACTACACCAAAAACTATTTCGGACACTTAGTACTGTTTTTTTTTTCTTTAAAATTTTTTAATGTAATTGCACCAATATAAGACATTTGTGTTTTAAAATTCATTTAAATCTGATGTCTTCTTCATGGAGTAGCAGTTTTTGCAAACATCAATTTAATTTAGGTGCGGCCATGACCTGTCGGATAACTGCATAGGTAGAAAATAAATCTTGACTAGTTTTGTCCAATTGACATGATTGCAAACGAAAATTTTATCCTTACTAATTCAATTCGGAACTTATAAAATATAGGAATATGCAATATGAATGCAACAGCTACTCAGAGGTTTCATGCAATCCATGCAGCCCCAGAGATTTAGGTTTCAAGAATAACTGTTTATAAAGTACTGAATGACGGACTTCTTTTCGTTAAAATATTTGTAGCTTCTGTACACACACACAACGCACATGGGACATGGAGCAGAGAAATTGCCATAAGAACAGGAATTAATAACATATTCCACTGTCTAATTAGTAAAAATTCAATCAGGTCCCTGGTTTTCATTGTACCTACCTTTGAAGGAAACCAAGAGCTCAAAAATATTCTACAATGACAGAGGAAAAGAAAGGTATGGAAGAGGAGGTGAAGTCTCTGGGAGGGCACATTATGTTAGAGGAAATTATAGACCCCCATATCTTTATATTGATTAGTCTCTAAAACTCTCTAGAGTGTGAGGAAAAAATAAGTAGCTCAATGCTTGCCCTTTTCATACCTTTTCTAAAAGTTTGACAAAATTTAAAGAGTTCTTAATTTATTAAAACTGTGAAAAAAATAATCGGGCAAATTAGTTTTACACTTTCTGAATGAATTTAATAGTATAATATAGATGTGTTAAACATAAGTTATTTTTATTGTTAGCGTCTTTAACAGATTCATACAGAAATACTGAAATTCTCTAAAACCAATTTTAGTTACAAGCGGCCTTAAGGATAAGAACTTACTGAAATTAAAGTAAAAAACATCATGGTTGTATAATATCAAATTACTATACGGCTAAGAACATTCGAAAAAGTAAATTTTCTCTAGAAAATCGTTTCAAACGTGGAGTTAAAATTTCAGTACAAAAGAAAACAGGTACAAAATCGAAACATTTTTGAATGCATCGAAGATACACTAAACACCTTTCTGCCCTTCTAAAAAAATGTCTGTTGATAAAATGTCACCCTTTATTATGACAAAAATGCTTTTGAAGCCAACAGCTGTAAATGTTTTAAAATCTCGTGATTTCATATAATATGTTAAAATAAATTATAAAATAAAAACAAACGACTAACAGAATCAAACGCAAAGAAACAATATTAAGAGGATTATAGACACCTTGGGCGAGAAAAATGACTTGTTTTCTGGTGATAAAATTTTAACTTTATGGACCAGATGGTGTGAAATATTGTTAACGCAGTGTCAGAAAAGAAAGAGACATATCATTAAAATTCCCTTTTTATTATTTGAAGTAGGACGTTTGACATTTTGGGAAAAAATTTCAATCAACAGCAAAATTAATTATTTGTCTATAGGTAGGAATTCGAAGAATATTTGGCATGCAACTTACTGTTATTAGGCGTGCTAATAGTTAACTTGGGGGGGAGGGCAAAGAAATTTTTTATTTTTCAATAAGATAAAAAATTATTGCTACACTTGCAAAACAGCCTAAAAAGGGATTGAAAATGTAATAAGTATTTTAAAAAGAAATGCATGCATTGAAAAAGAAAAATAAATATAATTTGATGTGACCAGATAATTACCCAGATTTTGCGATAATAGAATTAATTATTCAGTTTTAACCTGCTGTAAAAGTGTATTCAAATGGGATAAGTATAATTTAGCAAAATGCGTGAGAATAAGATGAATACAGCGTGGAATTTTAAAAAAGTTTAAGTATTTGAAAACAGTTTATTCAAAGTGTGAGAGACATAAAAAACAATGTCTTACCATTAAAAGACATTTTACAAAATTTAAATCAAATAATAAAAAAAAATAAGAAAAAAAACTAATTTTCCTTACAATTGCAAATGTGCTCAGAAAAAGTATATGTTATACAAAAATATAACAAAAGTAAATCAGTATTTACACATTTCTCTCTCTTTATATATATTAATATACTTAAAAAATGAGTAAATGGGACGTTAAAATACACAAATTCTGATTTTTTAAAAAATTTTATTTCTAAAAATAGAAATTCTGGCTTTGCTGCATTGATACATACATTATTTAAGATGATTCAATAAATAGAACACTAAAAAACTGAATTTCAATTTTTTAAGCAAATAAGGTGTAATTATAATATAACTATACTTTCTTCACACAAATTTTGTTTTGAATATAATATATAACATTAAATACTAATTTTTTCTATACAAGGAATGTAATTTTTCCGTATTACATGTTCAAACAATATAACAGTTCAAACCTTATGTAAAAATTAAGGAATATTAAATGAATAGTTACAAAATTTTAAAATAAAATTTTGTTTCTTAAAATATTATTCCTAGTTTTGAATTTATAAATATTCAGTGTAGTTCTAAATTATAAAACAAGGGGATATACTGAAAAATGAAACTTTAGGATAATCCTAAATTAATTACACAACTGATGAAAAGCCTATGCTTTTACTTAAATATAAATAAATATTTATATGTATCTGTACAAAAACAAATTTTCTTTTGTTATAGTTTTTAAAAACACATAATTCAATTTAAACTAGAAATCAAATTAACTCTTCCAATTCATCAAATCTATTACCTTTCTGTATTTTTATAGCAAGATGTGTTAAAATATATTAAAGAAATGCTATATTATTCTTTAATGATGATGTTCTAAGTACAACTATTAAAAATTACAGACAAATGATTTTTTTAAGAAAGTTTAACTTTTATTAAGAAAGTATTTATATTTTTTTATTATTTTAAATGGAAGATGAAAATATTTGAGAACATCTGTTTATAAAGAAGGAAAAGAGTAATTAAAAAGGTTTCTAACTAATCTAGAATTTAAAATTCACAATTTAAAAACTTAAAAATGATGCAGAATTATCCAATTAATTACTGTATGGTTTTATTTTATATTAAAAATATATTATTTTTTGTTTAAATCATAAATAAAAATACTTTATTTGCAATTTTCTCAAAATGCATTTTTTGGGGATTCCGGTACATTTTTCTTAAAATTTACGTTAACTATATTGTTAACATTATGCGTATTATAAAATTCACAAATTTTCAATAAATTGAATGATTTTCTTTTCAAATAAACATCAACAATTTTAAATATAGCACAATTTAGGCATAAATTTGAAGGAAATTTGAGTAACAAAATATAAAAAAAAATTCTTGTAATTTTAATACATATTTTTGATTTTTCATTTTTTGGACAGTTATATTTACAATATGACTGAAAAGTATGAACATTCTAGATGTAAATGCACCAAAGCCTATGAAAAAAATATTTAAAAACATATTTTTATGACGAATCGTTTATTGAAAACAAATAACTGTAATATTTAAAGTACTTTAAAACGTAGGAGAATCTACATAATTATACAATAATATATACATCATTATTTCTCAGCCTTTATTCGAATATTTAAAATATTTAAGATATAGTTTTACTTTCTGAGATTTTATGATGCATAAAATGAATAATACGCGTTTGTTAAATAATTTACTTCTAAAACAATTTTTTTACTGTTAATAAACTGAAAACCTTACGTAATATACTGTTTCTTTTTAACAAGAGTATATTAATTAAAAATCCACAAATCAGAATGTGTGTGTAAAGGGAGGTCAATTACATTTATTTGTCCTAAATTATTTCATTTTTAAACTAGCGAAAGCTAATTAGCCATATTGTGAGCTGAAGTAAGTTTTAAACTATCTTTTTCTAAAATATTCAATTTATATATTCATTAATTTTATGACTAATATTACTCTCGATTAATACTATCTATTTATATTACTTAAGTGTTCTGAAAAAACTTTTTTAATTTATATCTTCCACATATACAATCAAAGTTACACATAACAAATTTCTAAATTAAATGCATCTTCGTCATTTTATATTTTAGACATTTTTATTCATAAAATTGACTTATAGATTCACAATATATGTTTTAAAAGTACTCAAATATATACAAAATAAATAAATTTTAAGAGGATTTTTAATGATTCACATACTATATAAGCAGTGCATTTTGTGTATGACTTGAAAATAAAAAAAAAAATATTGATTAGTATTTGCACAAACAGATTTATTTATGAATTAAAATAGGATTTTTTTACATTAACAGGAACATAAATATAAATATAATTCATTGTAAAAATATTACTTGCATTAATTTATTTGAAACAGTGAGAACCATTTACATTTGGTGTAAAAAAAGTTAGTTTTTCCTTCTCGCAGACTTCTTTGTTAATCTTAAAATATTAGAAATAATTTTAGCAGTCTCTTATCTTTTTAGTTATATAAGTAATGTATTGGAAACGGAATTTCAAAAGAGATAGAGTGTAAGGATTTCATACATCAGTACCTTAGATATGTGTCAAACATTTTCTGTTGGTTTATTGCACATAATCTCAGACATGTTTTTTAAATATATAAAAGGTTTTAAGCAGAATAAATATTTGACAAAATATTAAGTATCTAATTAATTTGCTTTATGTCCAAATTCGTAAGCCTGTAAAAAAATATTGCATATACGAAAAGTTTTAAACTTTTTCACAACTGGGATTTTGAACAATTTTTAGGAAAATAACAAGCCAAATATCAAACATTATAACGAGTATCATGTTTTAAAAAAATATACTCTGATAAAAGAACAGTTATGAAGTGATGTATTGATCTAGGAGTTGAAGTAGTTCGCATTTTATGACATTTAATAATTAATTGAGTAATATTTTCTTCACACTTTCTTAAAACCAAAATCAAGAAAGCATGTGCTTCACGAGTCAATTTCAATAAACTGAAATTTATAAAATTTAGTCTAATTTAAGCTGATCAAGTTTTTTTTAAATCCTATATGAAGAAGCTTCGATGGAACCAATTGGTTGGAGAACCAAGTCTCAATTTCAGCATGTACCTCATTATCCTCGGGAAGTCACTTCCATTTCAGAACTTTCATAAACGGACCGTTATATGATAGTCCACTATAGGCGATGGGATATTTTTTTATAGGTGAGAGGTCCGGGCTGTAAGATGAACGTTCACCCCCTCCCCGCAGTTGAAATGACAGTATCATTGTTTTTCACATCATAGCTACATCTGAAAAAAGCATTATGATGCAAGACGATAATCTCTCAGGATAAAATGCTACGTCATCGATTTTTTATATTCTTTCTCGGTTCATGTAATGTCACACGGTACGAAGAAGCATCGATAGTCGTACCGTTTGTAGCTATTCAAGATGCGTACGATACATTTTATCATTGTACCATAATATCACACACATGGCTCGTAGAATCTAATAATATTGCATACATTTTCAGCTCTGCTTCCTCTATAGGGCTTTGCACAGTAATCTCTCTCTTCAAATTCTGGATGTAATACAGGAATACCCCTTTCGTTTGGGCGATATTTATAATATATTTACTCTTGATAAATAATTTTTAAATACCTTAAACTTTTAAATTTAATAAATAATTTGAGGCATTCATAGCACGAATTAGTGGAGTTATATATTTATTAATATAATCACAAGATTTTGACGCTGGTAAAGGTAGTAGTATAAAATGGGCCGCTGTCCGTGTAATTTGTTATAGGTTATCTAATATGTATAATTTTTCATTGAATCTGTCTAGATTTAAAATTATTTTCCAGTTGAAATAGTGTAGAATATATATTTAAAGAACAATGAATCAAAAAATAAAGTTTGTGTGATTTTCTCATACAGTCAAAAAGCATTTAATTCTGCACAAACGTAAATCTAAGTTTACTTCAATCAAGTGATAAAATCCGAAAAAGATTTTAAGATAAAATGTTTACAATATAAATGCTTCTAAATTTTTAATCGCAAAATGCATGTCATATCAAACTATTTGAAAATACAAAAAACAAAAGCGCATGCAATTAATGTAATGCAAATAAAAATACTTAGCCTGTTTAATTTTATACCATCATGAAGGAATGAGTAAAATATAATTTTACACGGTTTACTTATTGAAATTTAATTCCTTACGAAAACATTCTTTACAGTAAGCAAGCATTTATGACAATTTTTAGCTTACATGCATGTTTTCCTTTCGATTATTTTACAAATTTGTAAGTTAACACAAAATGAAAAACTGGTAAAATGATTAAAATTTTACAAATTTAAATATTGATATTTTTCTTCATTAGGATTTTTTCATGTACAATTACAAAGTTTATAAACTAAAATAAAAATGTTGGTGTCATGTTCATAACAAATGTTTATTACGTCATATAATAACCCAGTTCAAGAAAGTAGATAAACAATAAATAACAATGCAGGTGAATGAAGATCAAAATGCATCGTTTTATGAAATATTATATATGGTGGATTTTGATAATGCATTTCAATTATTACTTAAATGGAAGTTTATTCTAAAACTTTAAATTTTTTTATTCTTAAAGTTTTGTGGCAGGTAAGTTATATAAACTCAAACTAGGTGTTATGAAATTATTTATTAATCGTATATATATCTATGTATACCTATATCTATCTCTCTATATAAAAGTCAATTTTGACCAAAATGAAAAATTATTATGTTTTCTTGAGCTGCAATCAACTTAGAATGGGAGTGGTGAAGAGAATTAAGCTTCTTTTCCAGGATTCCAACCTATCAATTCCGAAGAAAATTCATATATAATAGAGGAAAAAAAATTCTATAAAAAAAGTTTGAAAAAAGACATGTATGATATGGCATGTTTGAGATATCACGTGTTCACTTACGTTACTAAAATATATTAATTAAAACGAATGATTATTGTGTAAATTGTCAACGCTTCAAAATGACACACGCAATAAACAGACATTAAACAATTTACCGATTTTTGCGTTATGGAAGTATTAACGCAGTAGCTAGCAGTATGTAAACCTGTGGTCTGTTATGTAATACGTAGTTCATGCGTAGTTAAAACTTTAAGTATGCCATGTTCTGATTGCCGAACTTAAAATTAAAATAATCAAGTCCACATGTAACGTAAATTGGAAGAAAATCTGAAAAAAACTTCATGATAATCCAATACAAATGTTGATTTTCTTTTTATAAATGTAATTTTAAAAAATGTTATTTGAATATTAATATTTTAAGCAGAATGTAAAAAAAAAAAATTGAAATTATAATTTTTTTACTGTGTAGTCAGAAACCAGGGCGTTATTTCTTTGCACATAATTTAGAATAGTATTTCTAAAAATAGGTGTGTGTATGTAGACTAATTGTCCAATAAAGCACTTGACAAATGTTAAATTTAAAGACTTCTTTTTTCCATTAATATTAACTTAACTCAGTGGCACGACAGCTCATGATGGCCAAGGTCTACTCTGTCCATCTAAGTATACGTGAGCATGGTCTCTGATTACAGGATCAGATGTTCCGGTCAGGTGACCAGTCCGACGAGAAACCCCCAATCGTTAAGTTCCTAAGCAAGATTTGTACTCAAGTATGGACCCACTGTAGCAGAGATGAAAGGCTAAATTGACCTCACCCAGCACAGGAATAGAACTCGGATCTGAGGTGTGAAAGCTCGATACGCTACCACTCGACCACCGGGCCTCTGTGACGACAAAAATAAATTAGTAACTATTAATCCATAATATTAGTTCTTAAATAATTTTCATTGACATTTAATAGTACATCTAAAAAGTACTCTTCATTTATATCAAAGTTTTTTTCTTATTAAATTTAAATACTGTAGAAAAATTAAACTTAGGAACATAACGTTATTTATAGCTACAACTAATTAAAGGCCCAATATATGTAAAATATATTTTCAGTTAGTGTCAATGCCATCATTTGGAAAGACGTGAAGAAAAATACTATCGTGAGACTATTTTGTGTATTTTGTATGTACGCCCGTTTTTGCCGCGTGGACTGTACTCCCCACTCCTCGATCAGTGTGACTGCGTGTGCCCGTACTGTTGGCCGTCAGTCGTTCCGAGCTCGTTCACACTACTGTGTTAATAACAGTGTTACAGTGTGATATTCTATAGTTTGTTCTGTGTTTTGGACATTTATCTGTATATATATATATATATATATTTTTATATAAACAATATGTTCTGTAGTTTATTCCATTTTTAAAATTTGTACCATAACTTGATGTACAGTGCGTGAATATTAAATAAAGAACTATTTTGAATTAATGTTTACTGTATTGTATGTATATATATTATTTCATTACGTATATTGATTATATTTTATGTTTTATCTTTTAAACATAAATTATAAAGAACTACCGAGCATATTGTTAAAATTAAAGTATTGTTTGCTTCACGGAAGTTTTAGCCTTATCAGAAATACCCATTGATTTGAAGCTATATAAATTTGTAATACATGGATACTATAAAATATATGAGTGTCCATTAGTTATTAAGTAAATAAATATTAAACTAACATTTAAAAAAAATATTGAACTGGAAATACTTTAAACTCAAAATGAGCAATAAAGGTTTTGTCAGAAAATGTAGATTTCTATCGAAAGATTTTATGAAACTTATTTTTAAAAAGCAAAGCATCGTATTAAAATTTCCATCATTGTCAACTTAAACCAAAAACTACCCATAGAATAAATATATGTTCATATTTAGATTAGTAAAGTATTTAAGCTTAGTACTTAAGTAAAAAATAGCAGATTGTAAGACATAAAAAAATTAAAATGTCTTTCTATGCAAAAAGGCTCTACTTTTTCCTCTAGTTTTTTAAAATAAATACATATCAGCTAATATATGATTCAACCCGATCTGATATTTCGTTAGTTTTAACAAATTATTCTGATTTATACCCCAAGCAAAAAAAACAATTTATTAGCTTGTCCAAAGGATTAATTTGTTCTAAATTTAAAAAGTGTTAAGAGAGAAAAAAGAATGAACGCGAATCCGAAAAAAATCAATATGTCATTTAATATTCAACATGATTAAAATGAATTCTTAAGAAATGCTTCTTATTCAAGAGTTTTCCTTTTTTCACCATTTCCTTTTATTCGAAAACTCTCTTCTGAATTTTCCCGTTTCTTTGTGAAGCATTACACACACGCACTTAAAGTATCAATTATATTGCAAGAAAGAATAAAGTAGGAATGTTTTGTGAGTGAATATGTTTTATTTAATATCAAGTTTTGATACATTATTTAAAAGAAGATTTTACTTTCGGTTATGAATAATTTGTGAGAGTGTATTTTCACTTAAAATTGAGATTTATTTTAAATTTTCAGCTGAAATAATTATTTAATAATTAGAGCAATACGATTTTGAATGTTGAACTATTTATTCCTTGCAAATAAAATTTCCTTGAACACTATTGCGAGAAAGACAATTTATGAATTTCTTGAAAGCAGTCTTATACTACACAAATAATAGAAAATGTTCTTAATTTATTACGTACCTATGTTTATTTTAAATTCGTTAGTATTATATTTATAAAAAAATAGAAATAATGTATCTCAATATTATTGTTGAATGTGGCAATTTTTACATGATATAGAATTTTATTTTTCTGGGAAATTAGAAAGAAATATTGAGAAAAATCTAATGAAATGATTTGTAAATCAGGCAATCTGTCAGTATGTAACAATAATGCATTTTAAATATTTATTCAATATTTAAAATCTACAAAATTTAGATTCAGTTTTATGTATATCCCATTATAAAATTATGATCCAAATTTATATTTTTTCTTACCTAGTTTTCAACTAACTTCAGGCTATTTTTGGAAACATAATGTTACATATCCTTGTATTATTATGAAACTCTGAAGTAAATAAACTAATTACATATAATTGTTGATTGCATTCAATAAATTATAATTCAAATACTTAAAATAATTTATTGAAATATTTTTTGAAATTATCATTAATCAAAATTAAACCATATAGTATTATTTTCAATTTTTCAGTTTTTTGCTAATATATGTCTTCAACCGTGATATTTTTTAAACTTAGATAATGGTAAATAAAATGGTTGATATTAGACATTTTATAAGACGTATGATTCGTATGCGTAATTTCTATCTACAGTAAAATGTTTAACATCATACTACAATAATGCCTTTAATTTCGTAATAGGTATTTTGCGAAAAGTACAACTTTAACGAGATGTTATAAGCAACTCGTTATGTTAGATGAAAGGAGAGAAGGTCAGCACTCCTCTTTCTTGACAAGGATGGAATGACCTCTTGGCCAATAACACATACACGATTAAGGTAATGATGTTCACTTCACAGCAACTTAACCAAGTATTTGAATTTTGACTATTAGTTCACTGTCCCCTATATATATATACTAGCCGTTACCCACCCGCTTCACTGGGTATTTCACGATGTTGTATATATGTATACTGTTTATATTAATTATTGATATCTAGCATTAATAATTGTATTGTATTGAAAATATATTTATAGCTGTTACACTCTCGACCCTTGATATAAAAAGAACATAAATTATAATATCTAATTAATACTTATATCTAAAATAGAAGTAGAAATATTTTTTTCGCTCACTTAACCTAATAATAAGTGGATTTCCACCAAAGCAACTTTCAGTGGATCTCTACTCCATAAAATAAACATGCGTGCTAAATATCAAGTCTAAATCTAACAGAGCAAAAACGGAATTTTTATCATCAATACCTCATTGACAGCATTCTTAGCGGATTCCAAATCAACAAAAGAAGCATGCAAACCAAATTTTATTATTATAGTCTTAGCAGTTCAAAAATGGAAATTTTGTCTATCAATACGCTCTAATAACTCTCCCCGCTTCCCCCTGGAGTTGATTTCCGTAAAATCCATTCTTAATGGAACTATATTCAACTAAAGAAAGGGGCTCAACAAATTTCAAGTAAATGAGTTAAATTCAAAAACAGGAATTTTTCTATAACACGCCTTAATCCCTCGCAACCCCACTCCTTTGGTGGTCCGTTTTCGCAAAAACTTTGTAAAAGGAACTTTATTCCATGAACGGAACATACCATCTAATTTTCAAGCAGGTGGTTTTATTGGTTGAAAAGCGGAAATATTTATCTATTACGCCCCTTAATCCCCTTCAGTGACCCTTGGGGATCCATTTTCCCCAAAACTATTTTGTAGCGGATCTCTACACCATGAAAGGAATTCGCTTACCAAATTTTAAGACAGTACGTCTAATAGTTTAAAAATGGATATAATTATCTATAACGCCCCTTAAGCCCCCGCAATGCCACTTAAGAAACAATATTCACAAAACCCATGTTATGGCAGATCTCTACTCAGTGAATAGAATCTGCTTACTCACTTTCAAGATTCTACGTCTAATAGTTTAAAAACTGAGTTAATTGCCTATAACGCCTCTTAATTATCCACAACGCCACTTGGGGTCGATTTTCACTCTATGAAAGGAATCCGCTTCCTAAATTTCAAGACTGTACGTCTAACAGTTTAAAAATAGAAATAATTATGTATAACGCGCCTTAAGCGCCCTGAACGCCCCTTGGTGGTCAATTTATGTAAAAATCATCATGTAGGGAATCTCTACTTGATGAAAAAATCTGTGTACCAAGTTTCACGACTGTACATCTAATAGTTTAGTAATGGAAATAATTATCTACTTCGCCCTTAAGGTGCCTGACTAGTTGCGGAGACATTTTTTGAAATTTTGCTGAAAATTTATTTTTAAACTCATTTTTGTTTAATTATAACTGAAAACTAATAAAAATAGCAAAAAAATTTTCTTTCAATGTATTTTTTTAAATATGGCCAATTTTAGGTTTAAATTAGACGTTATTTGTACGTTACGTTAAACATAGTAAAATAAATTCTAATGCATAATATTTCAAAAACCCACATAATTTTACTCAAAAACAGTTACTAATGAATTGACCTAATGTCTTTGAAAAATTTTAATTTGTTACTGAACTAGAAGTCAAAAAGTGCACGCAATGCAAATTTTTCAAAAATTTCACATTTATCACACAGAAAAAATCATAAAAGGTAAATATGCTGTTTTTCTTAATCCCTAGGTCACAGCATACATACTATAGTAATGCACAATTGCACAAAATTACAGACAATTATCTACAGAACTTTTTCAGATATCATGCTTACCGTGTTGTAAAATATCAAAAAATCTGTTTCAGAGAAAAATGCATTTAAAGATTTAAAATTCAAAATTTAAAAAACTATACTGCTAAAAAAACCTAAAACCTCTCTATATCAAAAGAACAAACATTTTCAAAGCAATTATGAATATTATATACTTTCTTCAAACTTCTATCTTTTAATATTTTTAACAATTTTATAGTGTCAAAAAGCTTTTTCTTAAAGTCTAAGTACACAGTTTACGAAATACAGATTAGACGTATAAAAAGCACTTTAAAAAAAAACCTTTGCATTAAAAATAAAAACATTTTACATAGAAAAACAAATATATATTATTCCATATTATTTTAGAAGTTAAGAAATATATCATACAAAATATATTTGTGTTGTTTTACCAGTAAACATTCACGAAAAAACTCTTGAAAAATATTGTTTATCACAAAAGTTATCATAAATTATATATATATATATATATATATATATATATATATATATATATATATATATATATATATATATATATATATATATATATATATATATATATATATATATATATATATATATATATATATATATATATATAGAATAAAAAAATCCTGCAAAGGAAGTACTTTAAAACCCTCTATATGAATATACTAAGCCTTCTGTTTTTTCATCCTTAGTACTTTTTGTTTTCCTAGCTGCTTTTCATTTTTTTTCGAGACAATTTCGCAATCGGTAAAGAATGTCTTAAAGATGTTGAAATCCGTTGTTTATCAAATTTAAGTAACTCTTGAGCAACACTTTCAGGAAGGGAACCATTTTCATTTCGAATTACTGATAATATACCAGCATAACCAGAATTATAAAGTATTAGAGCTAATAATGCACCCAAACGAAATGTTTCCAGTCCAATAAATATATTTTTGGGAACAATATTCCACAAAATGTTGTTATAACTTTCATTGCAGTTCTGTGTCTTACCATGAAGACATTTTTCAACAAAGTTTCATTACAGTTTTAGATATGTAGGCTTTATTTGGTTTATAATTTTATTAGGAAGTCCTTGCTCAATTTCTTTGGGGGACTCCCAGCTGCTTTTGCCCTTTGGTAACGGCACCAACTCTCAGATCCTTCAGGACACTGTCCATACAATGAATTGTTTTTCCAGATACACAGTGAAAAAATGCAGCTATTACACTACTCATCATCTTTTGTAGATTACGTACATTGCTTCGAATAACTATTCCATAATAGTTCTGAATTCTGTCGATTAATTTATCAGTTAATTTATTTTTCCCTCCCAAACCTTTCGTCGTTTTTTTAATTGACGCAACCACCCCCTACACGTTTCTGTACATACTATACCTATACACTCGAGTTTGGTTACTGTATTAATTCCATAAAGGTTTTAACAGATTCATATCCTTTTGAGTCCCCATCTCCGTAGTATTCATTGTACTGTACATTCCTCATTTGATCTCTCAAATATACGGTAGGCTCCAACAACCTCCATGTTCCCCGCGGAACCTTTTAGTTCGAACATACATGTTTCGATGATTTCGCGCATATTTGGCAATATTTGTCATACTTCAATGTCTAAAATTTTACCGGTGTCAACTATGGCACTTACACCCATTCAAGATGAGTAGCCTCTGCGTTGCCAAGTACCATCAATGGATATTCCACATTTAGTGAAACTATTTGAGCCTTTGATTTCACTCAATGCCGCGTTGATGTTTTCTTGAGCAACGCGTTCAGTTGCTTTCAACAGTTTTCTTTCTTGATTGCGGAAAGCAAGTTTTGACAGGAAAGGTAAACCGAGGAAAGCACATAATTTTTGCCAGCTGAAAATTCTTTCCCGATTATCCTTAGCCCCAAAACAATTGAAGAGTTTATAAGACAAGAACCTTTCATCTTCTCTGTCGTAGGGAAACCTTTAAAGAAGGAGCAGTTTTTGCACTTTAGGTTCATATGTGAGCATAATCCACTGACAGAGTCTTCTATAAGTTCAAGCCCTGAGAATAACAATCAGGACAACAAACTATGGCAAAAAATGAAATCAAAGTTGTCCAGCTGACAATTCTATTGTCTTTAGAAGTTTCAAACAATCTTTCTGAGAAAATTTCCAAACTTGTATGGCTTGATTCCAACTTTTTTTGGCACTAGTGGATTCAGTAGAATTGAGCTCAGATGTTTCATCATTCTCATTAATTGTGGCACGAATGGTATAACGATTTCCAGTAAATCGGCGCTTCTTAGACCTCCCAGATCTTGATTTAGCCATAATTAATCAATATTTTGTCTTAAGAAAGACAGTTTTTTTCATAAAATATATCAAAATAATAAATTAAACGAGGAGCGAAGAATCAGTAGCTACAACATAAGCAAATCGAAAAATGATAACAAACCTGTAAAGTTGTTGCCAAATTTTACTAAAACTATTAAATAATTTTTAAAAAAAATATCACCATATTCAGTTTTAATGTTAAAATTAATATTTTATAAATAAATTCAATAAAATTCCAAAAAGAGTAAAAATCTTTCAAATTCAAAGTACTTCCGGTTCGTTTTTGTTGTTCTCACTTGACATAAAAACTGCTATTTCGTAAATAATTGGAGTACAAGCAAAAGTAAGGTATTTTTAGAAAGAAGAAAATTCAAATATTAAAAATATCAAATAAAATTTTTTTGTCATGTTCATCAAAATTGATGATTTTACACTAGTCAGGCACCTTAAATCCCCGTAACGCACCTTGGGTTTCGAACTTAGCAAAATCCGTTCTTTGCTGATATCTACTCCATGAAAGGAACCTACCTACCAAATTTGACGTCTGTAGGTTTAATAGTTCCGGAGATATCGTGATTAGTCAGTGAGTGAGTCGCTTTTCTCCTTTATATATATAGATATGTATATGTATCATATATATATATGTATATGTATATATATATATATATATATATGTATATATATATATATATATATATATATATATAAGGGTCGTTTTCCAGTTGAAATACATTTTTTACCCCACCTACTTCAATCAAGATTTTTCCATCAGATTTTAATTTTATTTTATAATGTAACTTTATTTATGTCAAAGTATTTCTTCTTTTTTATTAATTTACAATAGTTATTTTTTTTTAAATTTTAAATATTATTTATTAAAAAAGTACAATTTGAAATCTTTGTAATGTCATCTAAGTAATGTCATCTCGTGTTGTAAGAGGAGATGAAGGTTCGAAAGAACGAAGTCATCCCACGGCACTAAGTAACTTACTGCATTAATGACTTGTACTGTGTGATATTAGTTATGTATGTCATTTTTCAGAAAAAAAATAATTAAAATAAAATTTAAAAAAAACTGGTTTATTTTTCACATTTTTTGTAGAAAGGGATCTTTGTTAAAGATGAAAATAGCTTTCTGCAATGAAATAGAAAAAAAAGATAACTTTCAGGACAATTCATCTAATATTTAATGAAATAAATGTTCTGTCCTTGAAATGGTATTTGATTTATATTTAGAACTAGAGAGAGCTGGTATGCCCGTTCTTCGCACGGGTGAATTTAAAAATTAAAAAATACAGACTGAAGGATAAAGAAGTTTTTAATGAGTTAATTTTACATGAATTGTATAAATTAAACAAAAAAAACTTTTTCCAAAACTCAGTTGAACGAAAAAACCATGTTTGCTAAATTTTAAGTCTTTAGATATAATTGCTGATTTTTTTAATTATTGTTATTATTATTTATGACGCCCCATAACTTTCTTGTGATTCGAGTATTGAAAACACCTACCTGCTCAGCAAAAGTAACACATCGTTACAAATTTTGTGCAATAAACGCTAAAAATAGTGTAAATAATTTTATCTGGATGTGTAATACGTTAATATTATTTTCTGATGTATTTATTTTATGTTAAATAGTTATTACCCGCGACATCGTTCTTGTGGAATTTAACAAAAAAGTGTTTATTCACTTCGCAGAGTTTACGAAAACTTTTCTTCTACTTTGTGTTGTGTGAATCTATGTTTCTTTTTTTTAATATTTTTTTTCTTTGCTTTTTGTTGAGCCAGGGGTGAAAAGGACGCATGACCTTTGACACTGTCTATGGGTGAGGACTAAAATCTTTAGGATCAAAATAGGTATAAGTAGCAAATAGGATGAAACGCGAACACAAACGAAGCCGCAAGAAAGGGGGTGAAAGGGACGCATGACCTTTGACAATGCAGTTAACGACTGTAAAATCATTAGGATCAAGACATGAATGGGAAATGTGGCGAATGGCAGCAACCTAATCAAAGAAAAAAGTTTGATATAACTGCTAGCAATCGTTGAGACAGAAGGCTCAAGAAATAAAATAATTCCTATTAAATAAAAATAATCCCTATTGAATAAAAATAGTCCCTATTGAAATAAATAATCCCTATTTGAATCGGATATTGCTCACTACTTCATTGGTGGTTTTAATTTTTTCCCCCGGAATCCTATTTTTTATTTCTAAAATAAAAGTAACCTAAGTTATTCCTTATAACATTAGTTATCTGCCAGTGAAATTTTCGTCAAAATTGGTCTAGCCGTTTCAGAGATTAGCCCAAACAAACAGACGGACAGAAAGACAGACAGACAAAAGTTTTATAAATTGATTTTTTCATATAAGTACCGTATATACATTTAAATGCATTTAATAAAAACTGTTAATTTCAAATTACAAACAGACACTTCATTTTTATTTATAAATATAGATTATTATATTGTCCACGAGATAACTTAAGGATGGACTGAATTGTTATTAAGTAAAATTTAACTATAATAAAATATGTTTGTTTCAAATGGATTGCATTTTGGCAGCCAAGCCACTTTTCAGACATGGGAAGTCGGCGAGAGTGGAAGCCATTTCATTGGTGACACCATCTAGTGGCGACTTCCGCTAACAAATTGTGACTTTGAATTGTATTTATTTCAAACTCACATAGGATGATAATTTTTGTGTAATTTAATACTGCCGAGAGTACCAGAGTCAGATTGTTACTTAAAAGATTTTGTACATGCCACATAATCATATGACACGAATTATACGAATTTTGCTTCACAAAAATCTATCAACTTCAACCTAGAATGAACCCGTAACCTGAGAAATAGGAGAAGGGCACCTTACCTCACAACCACCAAGCCGACTTTTAATAAATTTTTCTGTATAGTTTTCTACAAACTCACAAAATTTGAAAGTTCCAAGTTTAAAAACACAGAGTTGTAATAACGTTTACGTTTGTTTTTATTCACATACCAATGGCAAATCAAAAGTTTAAACTGACTGATCTCGGAAAGATAAAATAACTCTAGTAAGTCTTTATTTAAAAAGCTAAGGTTTTTTTCTATTGTGCTTAATACGTGAAAATGTTTTCACTTGTTGCTAATAGTACATGGAATAAAAGTTGGTATGGGTTTTTAAATAATCAAAGTAATACTTACCTTTTAAAAAAATAATTGAATACAGAATTTACACATTTTTAAAAGAATTTTCAATAAGCATTCATATAAAGATGTATTGCACGAATACCAATCATATTATCGCAAAGCCCATACCAACTTTTCTTATACATAGATTGATGCACTTGTAAATTAAATTTCATACATGTACATTAATTTTGTAGGATGAGTAGCATTTTGAAATAACTTCATAAGTTAAATGTTTTCCCGTAAAAAATTAATGGTTAGCTTTTTTATAAAATTTTGAGCACAAAATCTGTTTTACATCACGCATACACATAGGAGGCAACCAAAATAATTATGAAAATCATTAAATTAAAAAATAATCTCTGTGAATCGTACCATGCTCACTTAACAAGAGACACCTGTAAAACTAAATTTCAAGTACATTTTATCTTAAAATTACGTTTATTAGTTTTTTTTCTTTTTGACGGTTAAAAGTTTTTTAATGACTCATAAGGGAATGTTATAAGCATTTTTTATTTGTTATATAACATACGTTTTCAACCCTCATAATTTCAAGAGTAACATAAATATGAGTAAAATTAATTGAATACATATCGAAAAAATACGAAAAAATAAAAATAAAGAAACGATCCTACATTTAGAACGATATATCTTCAAATGATAGCATTCATGTTGAAAAATAACTTGGAGTTCTAAGATTTCAAAGGCTTAAAGTAGCTGACTGATGATAGAATCTCGCGAAAAAAGTACCAATATTTTCAGAGATATATCGTTTTGTGACAGCAACTTTCGAAAACACTCGGACGTAGCGATCACTTGGGGCTCTTTACCTGAAAAACGAGGTGTCCAGAACTATAAAGTTTCAAAGCACAGGTGAAAGCGTTTTATGTTAGGGCTCCTGGAAGAACAGTCATTTACAGTGAATGGATTCGGACTGCAGTGGATTTCATCTCTAGTACTGTGTTTATAAGAATAGAAAAGTTATAGACGGAATATTGCGGATGAGAAAACTAAAATCAAATGTACTTCCAAGAATTATTTTTGTTTCCATTTTTTAAGCAGTTTTCAAATAGCTTCTGAAAATGAAATAAATAAAATCTGTCAATGAAGTTACATATTATTAAATGCAAAGAGTATTTCCTAAAATTAAAGTAGCATATTATATGCATGCGTAGAAATAAAGGAGGAGGTTTATTCGATATTTGAAATTTATCTTTAATTTTCTTGCTGCTTTAGTGAAAATTATAACATTAATTGATTAATTTTTCGTTTCCATGACATTTTGAAATAACCCAAAGACTATTGACGATGGACCTCGTAGTTTTGAGTCACCTGTGACGAACTGGCATTGTACATAAAAATGGCGCTTTAAAATAATTCATTCAAGACTGTCTTCGACTAATGTTAAAGAATATGAATAATATTCGTTGTATTTTTTCGTATATAAAAGTACTCGATCATAAATATTACATTCTGGCTTCATTATTCTGTAAGGAATTACTTATTTTATCATATTACTCATTTTTATCCTAGTTGATACTTTTTTTTTATAAAATGTGTCTCGCATTTTTTCTTCTATACCGTAATGCTAAATGAACTATCCCTTTATATTTTACTGAAAAATGTGTGAAAAACTAGTTATGTGTGATACGTTTTGAAATTTTTAAAACATTATAATATAAACAAATCAATGAATTACAATGTCACACATTTTTAATAAAACTGAGGCATTTTTTCTGTCAGAAAAAGTGTTTAAGTTACGTTTACGCTCTCGTACATATGACAAAAACAGCCTTAAACACAATACGCCAAAATTAAAACTAATAAGACTGAAAGACTTAACGTACATTAACATATCTACGCCGATTGTAAAATTCATGAGTTAAAGCTGGTAAATTCAAACTCTCAACGGAATTCCACACACAATTTCCACTCTGAAATTTGATTTTTTTCACGATTTTAAACTATCATGATATAATAATATACTTTATTTTCTACCTTTATTTCATATGGTTATACGCTTTAAAGGATTTGCAATATATCGTTAAGATATCCCACTACATTCGGAACCATGATTTTAAAAAGGCGCATATAAATGAATAATTATCATGATATTTAGTGTCACTTAGTTTATAATAAATGTATAAAATTGTTTTAGTTTATAATAAATGTATGAAATTGTTTTATGGACATTTTGACAAGAAAAGTATTTAAATACAATATTTCGGCGAAAAATTAACTTAAAATAACTTTCTTTTGCAAATGTTCTCTTTTCGGGAAAAATACTTCAGTTATAATACTATTTTGCCTGTATATAGCTCAGACGTCTGTACAGAAGCTCAACAACGATTTTTGAAATATCCACATTATTTTCAGAGTTACAACCATTTGAAACAATTATCGGCGTTTTTTTCATAAAATTTCTCCCATCTGTTGTCGTAAAACATGGATAAACCCACTTCTAGGATATATATTTCAAAAATTCTAGTTGAGCCTCTGTACATAAATCTGAGCTATAGACAGACACAATATAATTATAATAGAAGCATTTTTCATAAAAGGAGAATGTTTTGAAAATGGGTCATTCTTTGCTCATTTTTTGTCGAAGTATTGCACTCAATTTTTTTTACTGTAATAATATTCCTAAGACAATTTTATATACGTTTTCTAATCTAAGTGACACTAAATGTCATAAATATTATCCAGTTATACGCTTTTGCAAAATCACGGTTCCGAACGTAGTCAGATTCCTTAAGTTCTAATCTAAGGGCATTGACATAAATTTTGACTATTTTTTTCACTTTTGTTGCTTTAATTTATGAAATGCCTGATACTCGGACATTTTTAATTTTTTTTAAATATCAAAACTAAATAGTTATATATATATATATATATATATATATAAATAAATAATTTATTATAAATAAAACATATCAAATTTTAAAAATTATGTAAGAATTTTTTCCAGGCCTGCAATGCCCTACAACTGGTGTGGTAGTTAAGAGAGCGGGATACTAGCTCAGGTGTCGTCCTCGTCACTTGACCATGTTTCAAAATTGCGATGACCGTCGCAAAAAGCATTCGAGTAGCTTAAAAGTGCAACTTTAACATTCCCTCACTCACTCTGAAATAATTTTATAAAACAAAGAAAATCCAAAGATTTTGTGAGTAAAAGGGCAATACCTAGATTAATTATGTATTTCCACGTTTTTTTTTACTGTACTCTAAAGCATTTAAATTAGCATAATATAAATCAATACGAGTTACCCTTTAAAGTATACGTTCTTTCAACATAATGCATGAGAAATGAATCAAAATGATTTTTTTCTGGTATATGGAATACACACACTAGTTATTTTTAAGAATTTTAGCACAAAAAAATGTAAAAAATAATAATGTAAGAGTAAGTTTTTATCAATAATAAAAATATCCTAAATTTCTCTTTATAATGTATATTTTATATGTGTAAGTAAAAAGAAAATGTCCAAAACCTGATAAGAGTAGCAATAACTACCTATAAAATTTCAAAAAGAACAAAATACACTTCAGGAACAAATTGTGATCTGCATTCCACTATCTGTCTCAGCATACCTTTGAGAGTAATATCCTGAGCTTAGATGAGTTTCAGTGATTGTGAAGCATGTTTTCTTGCGATTACACTAGTTCCCTAGAAAGATATTTAAAGAACAATGTTATATTACATTTCACTTCTGACCGTACGCAATCTGAAGCGTTGCCAGCTTATAAGAAAATTATAGTTATGAAAATTCTTTATATTTTAGTGAAGCGAATTCTGATACGTGAATTATTTATGATGTAGCCACAACTGAAAAGATATTTATAGCTCCCTGGAAGACAATATTATTTTTCGGAAGTTATTGCTACAGGAAAAAGAAAAGTATTTCTTATATTCTGTAACTAAATTCAAAAACTGAATGTATTTTTTTATCTAAAAGAAGTGAAAAGCTAAATCTAATGTAAATTGTATTGTGCAGGATTTGTAAACTCGTGTGTAGACACACGTACCATATATGCATGAAATGATTTCACTTATAAGGAGTTATTATGTTAGAAATTATATAGCAATTTGGTTGCAAATATCTACAAAGTAAAAGAAACATAATTTATTTTTAATTGCGTAGTTATATTGCCAGAAACAATACAACGAACATAGAAAATATTCTTACAGTCAAATTACTGCTAACAAAACTGAAAGATTTTTATTCAGCTGTGTGAATCACATATTAAATAAATAAATAATTAGAATAAAAAAACATTTTGTGACTCTCTGTATTAGTTCGATAGCTAAAATGTGGCAAAAATTTTATCAACAATATTACTCCCAGGAGAATAAGACACGTGGCAATTATAATTATATTGCTGTGTAAATAGTGCAAATAATTTGTATTTGCATTTATGCAAACGTAATACATTTATATTACTCTATGTTATATTTATCTTATGTTAAAATTGTAATATTCACAAGCAAACGCGGTCCCTTACGCTGGAGTGTCAATTCAATGAGAACTTGGCAAAATCTTTGCGATAGAAACAAGTTGGCATCATATTTAACGTTCAAAATGGCCGCAAATTTGGCGTCATTGGCGACCATGTTGGCGAGTTAAGGACCCTCTAAATTCTTCTAGAAATTAGTAGATTTCTCCAATAATTTTACGCTCTATGACGCGTGCGTATTTGTATGGAAGTTTCAGCCGTGCATATAAATTGAGAGGTCCCAGCCACAATGAGTCAGTATTGATTCAACCAGCGATTAGTGAGCATTGTTTTGATTACCGATTAGCTCAGCTGTGCTTTTGAATAATCTTTTACATACGTGTATTCTAAACACAGATAATCGTGTTCGATTGCTGTTGAAGGTGTGAAGACCTTCGGAGATTTACTCTGTGAATATTGGTGCGAAATCCTGTATTTAAAGAATTGGATTTCTGATAATAAATTTGCATCGCTTTTAAAGAACTGTAATTTTTCTTTGCGACTGATTTGTATAAAATCCTTGAACCCGGATCTACGTAACAATATATAAGGAAATGGATTGGGCTTTTGAAAGCCATTAATACAATGTCTTTATGAGTTTAATCCAGAAAATGTTTTAAAGAAAAAAAAAGTTAAATGAATTGAAACCTATATATATTTAAACTGTCTTAGTAATACATAAGGAACATGTTAGACACATAAAGTTAATGCTGAGGGGAAATACTATTGTTTATTGCCAACACACCCCTAAATTTGTTCATATTTCTGAGTTGAAAAAAATTGAAAAGTCTGTAAGATTTTTTTCAAGGAAGATAAGAACAATTTCTAAAGTAAAACCCAAGGATATTATTTTAAAAATGAAATATTAGTTGAGATATCATAATTCAAAGAACTGAAATTAAATTAGAAAAATGTGACTTTCATAACCCTTATAGTTTTCTTATAGAATTTTTCATGCAGTGCTATTAACACAGGAGACCGCAGGAAAGCACATGTAGGGAGGGGGAATTTAATTATTATTTTAATAAAATCTATTTAAATTTTATTTAGAAAAGTTCTGAGACAAAAGATAAATTAAAAAAATTGGGAAGGTAAATCTGATTAAAATTAAAAATTAAAGGTTTACTTGATTCATATAAAAGGCCTTATGTGTCAACTGAATATGCCAATTGATCTCAAGTAAAATTGTTAAAAGAAAAGAAAATATAATAGAAGAGAAGCATATATCAAACCAATAACATTATTATAAACGAATTTTCAATAAAAATAACATTATTTGATATTAGTTATCGATACAAACAATATTATTGATACTAATTAACATTATTATATATTTCTTTGAACATATTAGAATTCGAAAATAATAAAAAGTAGAAAAATAATATATTAGATGTAATAAAAATATGAAATAATGCATATTTTAACTTTATTAATTTTGTCATTCTATTGTATCGACACATTTTCATTTTGTAAATAATTAAGAATAATTTGTCAAAAATTGAAAAAAAAAGTATGACGTATTTTTTTTAAAAAAAAGGAAATTTAAAACTTTAATGTAAGGCTTCCATTAAAAAAAATGTTAATATTCCTACTTTAAAAATATATATAAGGTAATCTAAGATAATAGGTTAGTTTTGTTAAAACAAGGTTCGAGCAATTAAGATAGAAATCTATGTAAAACTTACTATAACTTTTTTTTTTACCAGAGTATATTATACTATCAACATATCTTGGGAGATAAAGATTATTATTAATAATACACATTTTACTAAAAAGATGTAAAAATTTGCGAGGTAAGTTTTTGCTAGTTTGTTTCCTTTAGGATGTCCTTTAATTTGATTCCACAGATTACAATTACATTTTCTGCAATTCTACTGAAAAAAAGTGGAATGGATGTGTTGAAAGTTATGGAATTTATAGAATTATCACATCATAACAAATGTAATTTGTAAGATTTTAATAAGTCAGGAAAAAACATTCACGGAAATACCTAATCCCACAAAATCATAACAATGTATGAAGTAAATATTTTTAATTGCAATATTTGAAAAAATAAACCATTATTGTTTTTGAAACATATTTAAGACCTAGATTATTGATAACATTTTGTTAAAGGCACTTGGCACCTTTCGAACAAGTTCTTTTTTTTTAATTTATGTTTTTTACAATTATATTTTAGCGTCCATATAATGTTTCTATTTAAGAAAATGCTACTAGATGAAATTTTGTACACATTATATATATATATATATATATATATATATATATATATATATTCACAAGTTCTATATTTTTATTTTTTTAAAGTAGATAAAATTTTAAAAGAGGGATCCTCTTGAATTCTAAATTTTTTTTTACCTGATTATTTTTCTAATATTCCTAAAAATGTTTTAAACAACTTTAGTGATCATTTTACAACAATTTAAGTAGTTTTGGAGGAGAAAAATAAAATGTCGATACTTATGCTAAAATTCAAAAAAAAAATATCTGCTACATTATTTTTTTATTTATTTATTTTTTTAAAGTATTTAGTTTACAGCAAAAACTTTTGTTACTTACATTATGTGTAAAACACAGAAAAGAAATGGAAGTGATTGGTAAATAATTGTGAAAGGAGAAGCACTTTGAATGCAAGAAAACACAAACCGAGAAAAACCACATTACACTTTTTAATTCCAAGAGAAATAATTATTTTAAGCTTAAATATACATGATGACCATGAAAAATATACATCAAATACCATTTTAAAATATTAGCAACATAAATTTCTTAAGAATATAATAACATTTTCATATTATTTCAATCCATATATATTATAATCGATCCTTATTTAGAGAGTATTTGTTGCGTAAGGAAACTCAAGGAAAGTGTTTAAAAAATCTTTTACCATGGAAGAAATGTTAAAGAATTTTGCTTCACATAATATTGAAAAATTATATTTCTATGGAAAACTTATGATAAATAAACATAAATTATAAAATTATTCGTACAAAATGTCTTAATTAAAAATGTTTACTTATGCACATTTTAAAATGTGTAAAAATTACTTTAATGAAATACTTCAGAAATATTCTGCTTTATTTGTAACACTTTTTTTTAGTTATTATTTCACTTTGTGTGTAAATAGCTTTTTTTAAATCAAAAAACTCTTTTTATCTGAGAAGGGGGCCTGGTAAGATTTCATGATTTTTTTGTTTATATTTTTCAATTTAAATGTTTTCACACTTGTAATTTCCAAGCGTAAGAAAGTGATATTTCAATAGAAATATAATAATGCAAATGTATATAACTAAGTAAAATAAAATAAAATAAAATTACATTTAGGTCATTTTTAGGGTGTCAAATGCCCTTATATGGTTGTTAATTCTTTACCAATATTAATAATACTAGTCTAAAATTATTTTTTTTACAATACAATATTTAATTTATTTCTAATGAAATTTTTAAGATTTAGAAAATTTGGGTAAATTTAATTTCTTGTAAATATAAAAATATTTTTTTTATATTAAAAAAGTACGATCTCTCTCTATAATTTCTAATCTACAGTAGTCCAGATTAATTAAATAACTATCTTTTTACATATATATATATATATATATATATATATATATATATATATATATATATATATATATATATATAAATATATATATATATATATATATATATATATATATATATATATATATATATATATATATATATATATATATATATATATATATATATATATATATATATATATATATATATATATATATATATATATATATAAATATACATATATATACGCATACATTTTTTTCGCCGAGAAATTTTTTTCTTGGTTGTTAAATAATATGTTTATGATAATATGATATCGGGCATGCCTGATGAGGCTTGGTACTTTTTACTACATATTTATTACATGTAAAAGGACATTTCAAGCAATAAATATACACAAGCACAGCTCAGAATAAAAGACGATGGGTAAAAACAAAGACCATCAGTCTAGTTTTTCTTAGAAATGTAACCTTTCATCTGAAGCCACAACCGAAAGTTCCAAAATCCTTTTGACTTCCATGGACGGTGCTAGGAAAGGTATTGCACAATCAAATCTTACATAATATTATTTTAAATATACTGAAATTTTAATTTTTAAGAGATAAAGTCACGATTAAATCCCGTTATTTGTGCAAGCTTGTTAATTTTTTACGCGTGAGTCCTGAAGGGTCAGGACTATTAAAAATTTAGAAAAGTTGTTCAGTTTTAATTAAAGGAAATTATTACACATATGTTTACACATAAAAATAATCTTTAATCTAATATTATTTGAAATTATCATATACATAAAATGTAACAAGACATATAATAGGACAACACGTATATGCATACATAAAGCATCCATGCATAAACCCTTTAAAATTCCAGTCAAATACACATGAAATTCGTATTAAAGCAAGAATCAAAGTTTGTCATTGATTTAACCTTTAAATATTGTTAACCTTCAAAAAGAGAATGATGATCATGCGAAAAATATTTTTCTTTTTAACTTTCATGCTACGAAATGGAGATAAAAAGCTCGATTTGATCATTCATGCGTAAAAATAATTTTAATATATTCAGATAAAATAATACCATTAAAATATGCGACGTGTTTCCGGCATTTTGCCAAGTATGATAATGGTCTTGACATGTGTATTTTTTATTCATGGCTACTAAAAAATTGTTATCACAAATATTGTACAAAGCTTGTTTTTTTTCGTAGGAAGTGCAAAAAAAATCTATCAATTTAATGTTCTTCCTTAAATTAGTATTAGGAAACGACGATGTTATCTTTTCAGTATTAAAGTATCGATTTAAATTTCTTTTTCACATAGAAGTTAAGTATAAGCGTACATAATTTCTGTCCCTTCTAATTGTTAATGTTTGATAGTGAGCTTGTAATATGTTAGATAATTATAAGAAGTTTTTCTTTCCAAAAAATTTCAAAGATAAAGTTAGTTTAAATGCTTACTAGCCCCTCCTTGCTTAGTAGGAAGTCATGTACTTTAAGACACGTAAATAATTTTTTTATTCAAATATTCAGTTATTTCCTAGTTTTTTGAAAAATAAATGTATTTAAGGAATACATTGCTTGAATTAAAATACTGGATATGTGTATATACAAGTTATCTCAGAATTATTTGGACAAATTTTAAGAAAAAGTAGGAAAAGCCACAAGTATTCAGATTTGAACAGAAACCGATGGTCAAAACGTCCTGGGTACATCGGATGGAGGTACAAGAAAAAGGAGACACACAATTGAGATCATCTGAAATATTATTGGTCAAAAGGTGGCTCATGCTGGACATTGAAGTAAACCGTTCCCCACCCTCATTATGCTTATTACCTCGTAATGATCCATATTCACACAAATTGTTCCGAAGCAAGTATGTGGGTACCTTTTTCCGATACAGCCTTTCTGCTGCTCGCGTATTTCCTTCCGTCACTCAATAAATCAGGTACATAACTGCCAACTTGGGGTGTTTGTAAAACGTACCATAGTGTTCTGCGGGCAATGGCAGCTCAAATGACTGCAATAATGCAGGTATGTTTCCTCCAATGCTCTTGAGAACAACGACACATATCACCGAAAGAAAACGTTTCCAACCATCGGTTGCTTAGCGAAGCTGAATCGTTTTGATTTCCCCTAACTCACCATAAAGTGTATTCTAATAATGATGGAGCCCCCAGTATTTACCTATACTTTGCTCATCAAAAATAATAAATTTTTTGATAGAGAAAAAATAAAATGGACTGTTAATTGAAATACCTATATTCAAGAGGAGGTAAGCAACATATATCAAATTGACATGACACGCAAGGAAATAGAATGCCAGGTTAAAATCCTTATGTCACTGTAGATGTGTCGTTTCAGAGTTGTTGATGCTTGTTTCCACTACTGTAAAATTTCGCACTGACAGTGCGACGCTATTATCTACATTAAGAAACTATGGTGTAACGACTATTAGTGACATTGCCTGTGACAAATTCATCAATAGTAATGCACATATAAAATTAAAGTCGACGAAATTTTAGATGATTTCTAGTTCATGTATCATCACGATGAACATATATTGTGTGGAAGCAATGAAGAGAACACTACCATTTCATCTTGCATTCCTTGTGGTCATATGGACACATCGATTCTAGGGCCCCTCTACTATTTTTTTCCTTTAAATAGTCTTTAGTGCATTTATTATTTTTTTTCTGTTTTTGTGATCAAATTTATTTTGTAAATTTTTCTTTGAAAGGGCTTTAAATTTGTAATTGTCTTTAAATACTGTAGAAATAGCACTATAATTTTGTAATTTGGCACAAAGCGTGTTAATAAAAATTTATTTGCCGTGAACGGTGAAAAAACTTCTTTTTCATTTAATTCTTTTTTTTCTTTCCATTCAATACATTTTATAAGTTAAATTAATTATTTTATTGAAAGTCTTATTTTAAAATATTAACTATTTCATTATAACTCAAATTCGATGAAAATGGCATTTTAAATTAGAGAAAACACTCCATTTTAACACCCAGATATATAGTCAAATATTGATAATTTATAAATTTTATTTTTGTACCTAGCGTATGAATATGATGCATTGTGAATATTATACAAAATTTTAATGAGAGTATGAATGAAAAACGTCTTTATAGAGTAACACGTCAATATACGTATTTAAATGGCGTGTGACTAACAAGCATTACCAAACACTTTGAAAAAATGTTCCATTTTCTGAAGAATGTATTTTAAAAATTACATTGTAGAGAAAAATTGGCTATATTAGTATAACTTTATACACGTAAAAATTGCATAGTTAGATTTTTTTAATATTTTGTTTATAAATATTTGTTCAAAAGAATTTGTATGTGGCATTTAGGTATTTGTTTTACATCCAGCAAATAAATAGCTGAAATAGTTTTCTTTAGACATTTATCTTTGATAGTTTCTTCCTATAACACAAGTTCTTGCAGTGTCTCTTTCATTGTTCAACAATAATCTATGGCTTCTTTGAAATTCATATTTCTTTCTAAATAGTAACGGAGCTCCGTTTCAGCAGTATCGCATGCATCTTTACTGTACATTCAACACTTATTGCTTCTTTTGGTGGAAGGATATCTGAATATAAGGACAGAAATGCATTCTGAAAGACATATTGTAGCTCATTTCTCTGCATTTTTTCGATAACTGCTGCATATGTTCATGTCAAATAGGTTTCAGTTGTTTAGCGGTTGTTTTCAAGAACAGTTCCTCGAATAAAAATGCAATAATATCATAAATATATAGCTTAGTTACAGAAGTAGTACTTCTTAAAATTAAATTCTGAACAGTGACTCATTCTTATTTTTTTATTTTACTTTTTTTGTATATATGCTTTAAAGTGCATTCTAAGACACTGATAGAATCAAATATTTCACAAAAAATATACAAATTTTTTGAGCAATAGAATTGTTTAAACTAAGTAGTTTTGATTATCGAAATATTAAGATTTTCTTTCAGTTTTCTTGTGGATATGAACATTTGATTTATTTTTATTATATTGATAAACTTACAAAGGAAGAATAACTATTTTTAATGTAAGCCTTTAAATAATTACATTCTAAGAGAATAAAACAAATAATAACGAACTTTGGCATTTTACATTTCGTAACAAACTGTCGTAGTTCATTAATTAAAATACTTTAATTAAAATATTATTTAATTAAATATAGTAAAAAAAACTTTTTTCTTAATATTAGTGTCTTCCAAATTACATTGAATATTTTATTATTTTAAAATATTCCTTTAACCACCAGTATAATGGGATATTCTATACCGTTGGTATTTATGAGAAAAATATTGCTTACCAAAATCTATATTTCATATGAGTCATGGTGTTTGAAAGAGTGTTATGACACATACTTGAAAATAGTTTTATTGGCATGTCTACTATAATTATCCTATTCACTGCCAACTACGAGATATCTCGTAGTAAGCTTATGTGCCTAAACTTCCAACTAAGATATATCTTGTAGTATGTGACACAATTCCAGATTGATTACATTTATCCATTGGAGATAGAATCTATAAAAAAGGACGAAAGAAAAATTATATAGTGCAAAAAACACATATTGGTTATCAATTTGCATTCTTAAAAGTATAGCTTAGGTTAATAGATTAAAACTTAATAACAATAATATAATATAAACGCGTATTCGAATGCATTTTAAAAATTTTAAAAAAAAGGTTGTTATTGTTGCCTATGTGAATGAGGAGGTTTAAAACCAGGATCAATGCAAAGGACTTCTTTGTTGGGACTCACTGTACAAAAATAGCTAATCTCTTTAATTTTATTCTTGGTTTGTATCCTTTTTGATATGACATTGTAGGCATATTTTCTTTCTGTGGGAGGAAGAGGCTCTAAATAATGGAAATTATTTGTATTTGTATTGTTGTGTGTTACAGTGTTTGTATTATTTCTGCCTTACTACCATCGCTATCAACTAACTGCATAATAATGGATTCCCTAAATTACAGAATCCTCATCTTTTTATTCCCTCGATTTCATTAACCATAGAACATGTATGTAGTCTGCAGGAAGATTTCGAAGTAGATTAAATGGATTTTCTTGTACCAAGGATTGGATTTCCTGAGATATCTGCTAATTATTACTTATCAGTCAATTTTTATCTCTTTATAACTACCATCACTTTATAGCTTTTCCCAGTGAGGATCGTTACACATCCTTATGAAAATTTGACGAAACATTACAAATCTGAATACCTGCAAGATTAGATTATGAGCTTTAAAAATGAAACAAAATCTTTGCATCTGAACATTTTTATTGATAAAAAGGCAGTACGAGAGATAACTCGCAATTGGCACTCAGCGCAGGAATTTTAATTCATTGACGACAGCTACAAATTAACTCGTAGTGTTTTCTTCAATAAAAATTACTGCAAATGTCATTACAATATTATACTGGTAACTTAATAATATTATATTTCACAAAATAGTATGTTTTCTGTAAAATACAATCTTGAAACGCAGAGAAAGATGCTATAAATTTGACTGGTAATGTAAATAGGTTAATTTTAAGCCGTAACATTATAATTTGATTTAACAGTTTCTTAAATAAATGAAGTTGACGATAAAAAATATTCAAAATAATGAAGCTTATTGGAAATATGCTTATTCTAATCTATTGATACCTTATAAATGTCTCTATTCAATGATTCGATGATAAACTCACTTTTATGACAACTCTAAATGAATAAAAATGTTTAATAATATTTCTTTCAAAGAATATATACCACTAAATATTACAGCATTGCATAGAATTCAGTAGCCATCTTGAAAAATAGTTTAGCTGCAAATACAAAAATATAAATTAATGAACAATATTATATAATATTAAAAATAGCACAAACAAAATAAGTTTTAATCAATCAGATTTAATGCATACAAATTAACTGTACTAATTAGGTTTCAAGAATAATTTATAACAAACAATTATATAAGTAAACTATTGTAAATATTTCGAAATCTTTGTAGGAACATCTTATTTAAGTAAAATACTACTCTATTTTGGCCTCCTAAAAATAAATATGCATAAAAAGTAAAAATTTATTTTTCTCACAATTTTTTTTTTAAAAATTGAATTTTATAATAAATTATTAAACTTATAATTATAGAAGTTAATAAAACTTTTGATGCTTTGTTTTGTGAAAATTCAATTCTTCAAATAAATGAATATAATACAGTTTTCTAGTTTTATTATTTAAATTTATAACAGCATCCTTCTTTGTTACATAATATACACAGTGCAGCAAATAAGTTTTAAGACACCTGCCAGAGCGCAGGCTGTAATGGTGCCATGATTGCAAATGCGCATGCGTCAGAAAGTACAAAGTTTTGTAGCAAACGATAGCTGTGCGTCATTAAGAATGATGGTAGACTCTTTAAACACCAACAAAGAAACAAATCGAACCATCCTGCATAAAAATTTTGGCAAAAAACAAAAGTGCGTGCTAAATTTGTTCTACACACTTTATTTCCTGAACAAAAATCAATGATAATTTTAAATGCAAAAACGTTATAATAGCAGCGAAAAATGACCCAAACTTCTTGAAGTCTATTGTTGCAGGTGTTGAACGCTGATGTTTTCAATATGACTTCGAAACAAAGCGAAAAAGTGCGGAATGGAAGTAAGTAAAGTCACCGTAAGCCACAAAACAAAAAAAATTCCACTTAAAACCAAAACAATGCTTATTACATTTATCGATGCTAGGATATTATCCAAAACTAAAACAGGATTTAATTTCTTGTTTATATATCGTTTTGTGAACAGTCTTAAAACTTATTTGCCGCACTGTGTATATTGTAACAAAAATAGTTCACTTCGGTTGACATGAACATAATCTACTGTTTGGACTCACACGCCCGGCTGCGGGCGACTTGTCAAGAATAACTTCCTTTGTCTTCTTTGTGTTGACTTTAATTTTTAATTCTCGTGCTTTAATTATTATTAATTGTATTTAAAGGAATTAACTATAATTATAGTTATGGGAAGTTCTGCAACATTCGATGGCAATAAATATATAAGGAAAGGAAATATTCAGTTCGCGCGTGGAATAAAGTATTAAGTTGTGATTAGCGAGAGTTGTAGCTATTTTATTTGAGTATCGAATTCCATAGTAGTTTAATATACGTAACAATATTAATAAGAGAAAATATGCACTAAAATACAAACGATGTTCAATTTTGATGTTATAGCACCCCTTAATCATAAATATGTAATTGTTCTTCTACAAGTCCTGGGTAAAAAAAAAATCATTTAAGCATTTAAATCATTCCACAATGCAAAGTAGCATTTAACACGCCTATGCATTTTAAATAATTACATTTACTTACTCAGAAAAATAAATAATTATGTATGAACATATTACAGAAATAATTGGTATATAGCAATGATCCCTGCGAAGAAAGCGTCATTTAAGTTTAAAACATTAATTATTTATCAAACAATAAAAATAACGTATTCGGAAACCACTGAAAGAATTTTCTTTTTTAACACAAGCGTTTCACTTTGACATATGAGATTAACGTATCACCTAATGCTAAATAGGGACAGAAAAAGAAGAGGCTTAGAAGACGTTAAAGAATAATGGAGGTAATTAAGTTAAATATTCTTTTATTCTTGATGACTCAGAGCTTTGCCTAAAGCCAGTGAAAAAGAACTGACTTTGTGAAATTGTAACCACGAAGGAATTATGCAGAAGAAGGGAAAAAAAAATCTGCAATAATAACTGTATTTTCATATCACTTACAGCGCTCAAAATTTATCATTTTTAGACTTTGATTTTATAATGCCATTTATATCTTGAGGCCAGATGGTGTTAAATGAGTTAGTAAGAAATGAATCCCTTGAGAAGAGAAAGAACTTTTTTTGCAAAAATAAAAAAAAACAGAATTTTTGTAAAAAGCATGAAAGAAAGAGGATTATGTAAGAAAAGAAAGAAAAAGGAAAAAAAAATAAAATGAGTGCAATTTTGTAAAATTAATGACTCCACTTAGAGAAATAAGTGCAGGAATTGTCCCAATTTAGGTAATTTTTTAAATAAGAAAACACAAATTTCTCGAATTTTTTAGAAGAAAGGGAATTAAAACCATTTTTTTTAGTTTAAATGTGTTATTTCATCTATAATTCATTCGTATTTTTCTCTGTGATATGTTTCTTAGTTATATTTCAGTGTTATAAAGAAAAAAATGCTCTTTTTACTACTACTTGTGCATTTATTTCGTAAAAATTACGAGGTGTGTATTATTTTCAAACTAAAAGATGTTTACAGTTTATTTACATAATTACCGCTTTTAGACGATGAGAGAAATAAGAAGCAGTGTATTTTAGAAGTGTTTAAATTTAAAACTGTATTTTATGCATTTAAATATTTTCAAAATAATGTTATTCTAGATAAGTAATGCTTGTTTAATTTTATTTAAAACTGATATTGTTACATCTTGATTTTAAAGGGGAGAAAAATAAAACGTTTTACTTCTTTTTTGCTGAACATACCGACTGCATTTTTAAACAAAATATATATTTTTTTATATCTTAATTTATGCATGTTTTTTAAAAACATTCTCGCGCGTCATGAAATATTTAATATTGACACATTACTTAAGAATTTACTTTATGTTATGTTATATAAATTTATTTATGTAAGGTAACAATTGTTCAAACAATTTTAAAGTAATTATTAAATGAAGTTTATTTTAATTGTTTTACATAAAAAAAAGCGAAACTTAATAAAATGTGAATTTATATTTCCATCTTTTATGTATAAAAAACATTTCATGAATTTACTTGTAAATGAAGGGAAAAATATAAAAGTATATAAAAATACTTGTAAAAACTAATATATATATATATATACATATATATATATATATATATATATATATATATATATATATATAAATAAAAATACATATATATATATATATATATATATATATAAAATTAATATTAAGTAAATAAAAAAAATAACAACCTACTAAAATTAATTTTAAAATTAAATTAATTTAAATATGTTTTAATTATTGTAATTACTAATTGAAATTCTAAATCATATGCATTTATAATGTTCAATATTTCAAATTCTTAACCATGCATTTATAATTCAATTTTTTACTAATTTTTCCTTGCATGGTCATCAATTCGATACTTAAAATTGCATAATGCTTTCAAATTTGGTGTAAATGTGTATATTACTTACATTTTCCTTTGAAAAATATTTTCCAGTATCAGTGGCACACACAGGAATTTTTCAAGGGGGCAGGGTTCATTCTCGCATCATGCTCCAATACGCCGCCCAACATATTCTTTTAAATTTTATCTATTTTCGAGAACAAAAAACAGAAAAAAAATTTAACTATTCAATAACAAACAAGCATGAATTAGCAAAATTAATTAGCAATAACAAATGTTTAGTTATTTTTTTCCCGTTTTTAAATATATTCACCATATTTTTAAATATATGGTATTTACCATATTATTATCATTTAAAAATGTAAGAAATAAAATTTGTTAAATCTAAATGAATAATAGTAATAAATAAAGAATAAATACTGACTTGAAATATATATAGTTAAAGGTAACGAGAACATGATATTAATTCTTTACTTAAGGTATCCAACTACCCTAAAATCGAGATTTTTCTCAAAAATCGACAATTTTGTGTATGTTCTATATAATTGTAGAAGTTTTTTAACCATTAGATTTATCAAACATTGTTTTGTTTAAAAAATATACAGTCCCTTATGTGAATAAAATAGTGTTTGTTTAAGCAATTTCATACAATAACAAAAATAAAGTGTTATAGTTTTTGTAAAAAAATCGATATCTCTTATCTTGAAGATCGTTTCAATAATGAAAAGCAAAGAAACACATCAAAATTGAAAACTTGAGAATTTGTTCTAAACGTTTTGTACAAAGTCGGCCCCGTTCAGTAATTTTTTGTAAATTTTTACCAATTTTTTCCTATTTTAGTAACAAAAATTTCTTTTTCTCTTTTTAATTTTAGCGTTTAAAAAAGTACTGAATAAATCTATAAAAACCTGAACGAAATTTCAATATTTTCATTTTTTAAAAAAAAAAAAGTTGTCGGAAGTAATCGATATCTTAAGGTATTTTAATACGTTTGTAGCCATGATTTTGAAAAGGAGTAGAGATGAATACGTTTTTTGATATTTATTGTCACCTGAATTACAATGAAAATATGAAATAGTCTTAAGGATATTACTTCAATAAAAATTACTTAAATGCAATTTTTTGGCAAAAAAAGAAGAAAGAAGGAAATATTTTCAAAACACTCTCCATTTATGAAAAATGCATCTATAAATATAATATTTTGCTTATACATAAATAAGACATCTCTACAGAGCCTGAACTAGAAATTTTGAAAATTTCACATAATTTTCAGAGTTATGATCAACTGAAATAATAACATATGTTTTTTTTTTGTTTTTTTTCCTAAAATTCTTTATTTTGATGTATTAAAAGAGGAATAAAAATCAATTTCTAAATAATATAATTAAAAACTTTTAGTTCAGGCTCTGTATAAAAGTCGTAGCTATATATGGGTAAAATATTATTGTTATAAATGCATTTTCCATAAAACGAGTACGGGTTGAAAATACGCCCTTCTTTCTTCATTTTTCACCAGAAAATTCTGTTTAAGTAATTTTTATACCAGATTTATATCTTCTTTAAGTAATTTAGGTGACACTAAATATCAAAAAAATTATTTATTTATGCGCTTTTTCAAAACTATGTTTCGAACGTAGTCGGATACCTTAAGAGCTCTCAAAAATATTGACAATGTGATTCTTCATTTTAAAGTGAAATTATGGATCGTCGATTAAAGTCATACCAAATCGGCAGCAATGAATTTTTGCCAAAGTCAAAGACATCGGTTCATTGAAAACTACCCCTATCAAATTTACTTCCAGTCCTTTCTTGCTAAGTTCTTCCCAGGGAATCTGACAAATGAAAGAAGACCAAAGAGGTTGGATCCATAACATAATAAACACCTGTATCTGTCACCGGCAACTGCTTCCGTACGTTACTCGGAAATTATGTCGACAAAAGGGACGAAAATAGCTTCCTAATGTGATCGCGGATGTTTCTCGACGTCACTAAAACGTGACAGCATTCCCAAGAGAGCCTGGCTTAATGGCTGAATATACCCGGTTCCTCTCGACCGTAAACTACTGCAATAACATTCACTCATAAAGGAAAAGAGTGTGTGCGTATCTTTAAAAATGCACATTCGACTAGGTTTTAATTGAATTTTTAAACGCGAAAACTGTTTTTGTTTTAATTAGATTGTTAATTTTGTTCTGTGTGTGGCATAATAATGTCTCGGAACTTTGGAAGTTTTTTTTTAAATCAAATATTCAACCGAAAGTAATTAAACATCATTTGTTTTTTTTAGTCATATACTTATTTCATTTTGAAAAGAAAATAATTTTGATGTCTTTAATATGTTTCATCACATCCTGCTTTTGCACCTACACAAATACAAAGAATAAATTTTAAAATGAAATAAAAATTGTTTGTGTAATTTATATTCTAAATGAATTTCAATTGTACCCAGGAATGGGTTTTAAAACTTTCATTGAATGGGATGTCAGAATCGAAACAGCAGCTGAGGACACATAGCCGCTTTTATTTCTGTTTTATGTTTATTTATATGAATTTCGTTCATTTTGACTCGTTTCTACTTAAAACTTTTCAATAAAGTTTCACATTTTTATCCGAAAATAATTATGCTGTTATATATTAAACTTGTAAATTCAGCAGGGATGTTAGACTCATCCCTTCTTTTACGATACAGCTGGGAAAATAAACTGGTTATTAAAACTAATTTAAGCCTTTAGTGTTAAGGCTTTATTATTCTAACATCATAAAAATATATATAGTCATGATTTTCTCAAACCTGTCATAACTTTCATTTTTAAGAGCGGATATGTAAGACACATAACAACATTATTTCTATAATAATTACTCTACTATTAACTCTATTCTTATCTTTATAATATTGTAATTATTAATGCTAACATATACACAATTTATATTTTATCTATTTTTTTTAAAATTCCAAGAATCTTTAAATGTTTATCATTGCCAATTTCCTTTTATTAAAAAAATTTGAGAAATTAAGTTAAATATTTTATCTTAAATGCATTCGTAAGAGCATTACTACTATATTTTCAACAACAAAAAAAGCTTCTTGGTTTAAGATAATCACAGTACGTTCGAAACAAAATTATTGTAAAAGTATCTTGATAAACATATTATACTATAAGTAAATTTAAATTGTCACCAGAGTTTGATAGAATGCAACTATTGTAATTTTTGGCTCAAAATATTAAATGCATAAATATTAAGAAAATAAGTAATATGCACAATTGTATCTCTAATATGAAACGTATTCTTATTTAAATTCATGTATAAACAAGTATACTTTACGTAGCATCAATCAATAAACATTGGATTAACGAAACTCATAATGAACTTAGAGTACATATCTATCTACTTCAAAACAAAGGATAATGTAGAAAAACAGGTGACTTTTTTAGTTATCAGAACCAGGATATATGAATAATGCACTATAAAATATTACTTTCTTCTTTATTAACTTTGTTTCTGAACATTCTATCTTAAATATTGAAATCTAATTGTATTATTATAATTCAATATTTCACTATTGGTTGACGAAAAATTTTAGTGCCCAAAAGTTTAGTCTTAATGATTTTTTTAAATATCAATAAAGAAACGTGAGTTGAGGATATCCATGAAATATTAATAGCGATGTGCTTTAAATACATCTATTACCAATATTGTCCTAAACCTACATGATAAATAAAAAAGATTGAATGTTTTATTAAATATTTATAAAAAATGTATCATATATGTTCCAAGAAGTTTTGGCAGTATTCTTAAGGTTTCTTAGGGTTTTCCTAAAAAGTGTGTATCAAATTCAAAATGATACTATTTTGAAAGATTTTATAACTCGAGAGTTAGAGTATATGCAAAACAATCGTCCTTGGTTTCCATGTAATTCTAAATAATGTAATTTAAAAGTTTTAGGAGAATGATAGTTCCACTATATAGAATTAAATACAAAATCACTTCAAATTTTTCATTACATCTACAGCTTTTCTAGGTGTAAAAAATAAACAAAATCTAATATAAAAAGTTAAACATAAAGCATATTAACTTAAATTCTTCTCCATAGCTCCTCTCATGTTTACTATACTTAAATAAATTATCTTAAGCGCTTACAATGTTATTTATATTTATTTAATGTCAATGACGAACTTTTCAGCATCTTTCCAAGTGTAAAGACGCAAAATTTTGTTACGATTTTTTTTACAAACATTTGTAATAAGCAAACATTTTTTACAAACGAAAAAATTAAATTATGGGCATATATAAGCAAAATACTTCTTAGAAGTCTTTTTTCCAGAAATTAAATTCTGAATTCTAGTTGTAGAAACCAGTTATAACGCTGAATTGCAAACAACCAGAGTCTAAAACTTTTACCCGTGTTGTATCTAATAATTCTTCCTCTTAATAACATAATAATGGATAACCAGTGGTAGGCATAATAGAACAATTTTTACAAATACAAAATTAATCATTTAATAATTGCAACTTTTAGTTTTATTTGGGTAACTATAAATTTGATTGATTACATTTTGCCCACTATTCACGATGAACTTAGTAAATCTGAATTACAATCCAGGAGTTATCAGTCAAAAATATTTGACTTTCATGAGTCTTTCGGACAGAATAAAATAAGAAATTTTAATGGAATTCAAAGTAAGTTCAAATAGCTTTAAAACCAATTAATAAGCCATATTTTCCACAATAGTAATAAAAGAAGATGCACGGGTTCTAGTCAAAAGAATTAGAAGCATTCTTCGATCGGTTTTTTTTTTTAGTAAGAAGGAAGTGGGAAAGTGGTATACTTTAATACCGTAAGATCCCCAATACGTAAGGACATGTGTAATGTAAGCAACACTTACTAAAAGAGAAATCAGAGGGATAAAAAGAAGTTTGATTGAAAAAGTAGCATGGAGCGCAATGCGACAGAAGGCCGAAACATCCCTGTGACGGGTGTCCAGCAAGAAACATCCGGTCTTTAGTAAGGGATATGATCTCCCCTGACTGCTAGGCAGGTTTCACAGCGTCTGTCCAGGCTGAGAATGAGGGTGCCAATGAGTTAGTGAGGCATTGCTGCCCATTCGTCTTGCAGCGCAAATCGAAGCTCCCGAATCGTTACTGGTGGTAAGGTACGAGCTGCCAAGCGTTTGCCTAGAAAATCCCATACATGCTCGATGGGATTGAGATCCGGGGATCGTGCCGGCCAATCCATACGTTAAATATCCTCTCTCTCTAAGAGCTGTTCGGCAGCTACTGTGCGATGACATGGTGCATTGCCGTCCATGAAAAGGAACTGCAGACCCATAGCGCCTCTAAAAGACGCACATATGGAAGAAGAATCTCGTTACAATAACGGGTCCGTTGACTGAACCTGCGTCAAAGATGTGAAGGTCTGTACGACTACCAAGCATGATGCCTCCCCAAACGAGAACACCGCGACCACCATACCTGTCCCTTTCAATGATGTTCGAGGGATGATTGCGGCTTCCCCGCTCTCTCCAGATGAGTATGCGATGAGAATCTCTACTCAAACTGAATCTGCTCTCATCTGTAAAGAGTACTCGTCCCCATTCATTGTCTCGCCAATTCCGGTGTTCCCGGCACCACAGAGAACGCCTTCTCCGATGGGCAGGCGTTAAAGGTACACACCGTACAGGGCGTCGTGCAAACAGACCACCACAGTGCAGTCTTCTGGCCACGGTAAAACGCGATATCGGTCGTCCAGTCGCCTGTGTCGTGTGTCTAACGATTTCTTCCGCTGTCTGCCGCCTGTTTCTTCTGGCCTGTAAGGCAATGTACCGGTTATCTACGGGTGTGGTTCTTCGTGGACGACCACTACTGAACCCCGGATAGCTGTTCCTGTAGTTTGAAATTGTCTCCAAAGTCGTGAAACGATGATGTGAGCAATTCCGAACTCTGCAGCCCACTCTTGTCACACTGCGGCCTTCCTCCAACTTCCCAATGATTCGACCTTGGGTAAAAGCATCCCGATGTCGTCAACAGATTGATTATTCGCCATTTTCGCTGAGGCAGCAACTCGGTGTGATTTTAATGCTATACGGTGTGCAATCTCCTTGCCAGAAATACTGATCTTACACCGACAACATGCTTTATACTACTCAGACCTCCCCCATTACGTCTACCTGCATATCTGCGCATGTGCTACCGTATATCACCTTACTTAATCTCCTGATTGGTCTTTTTGTCCGCTCTGCCTCTTCGTTCAGCTGATATGCTAATTTTTCGACTTCGTCCTTAATTTTTGCACACCAGTGTTGTATGATATTTTAGCTAATTTTACTAATGATGAAATTGTACACATTAGAGAAAGGCTGATCAACGCAAATGCCCTAATAGGTCACTTTTAAAAACTATTATAATCCAACAAGCAGCATATAAAAATATATATCTCTATATTTGATTTGGATCCATTAAAACATTATATCGACTGTAAATTTAAGTTAAATTTATATATTACTATTGATTTCAATAATTTTCATGTATGCATAAATAGTATCTACATTATTAAAATTCAAAGGTATGATACGTGTCTACCTAACTATGAATCTATGTTAGGCTATCTTTTCACGAACCGCTGACCACAGAAATGCACCGAAAGTAACAAAAGATGAGAAATGATCCGAAACTCCTATTTGGCTATATAATGTACAATA
This sequence comes from Trichonephila clavipes, assembly GCA_019973935.1. Taxonomy (NCBI): domain Eukaryota; kingdom Metazoa; phylum Arthropoda; class Arachnida; order Araneae; family Nephilidae; genus Trichonephila; species Trichonephila clavipes. The sequence continues at coordinate 125,876 of BMAU01006808.1, forward strand.
CATTAATTAGTTAAATATATTAAATAAAAATGTTGAGAAAAACGATTCTGCATCGTTCTAGCAGTGTTATAACAATGACGTAATTTTGCGTCAAAAACTGGTTTTCGGCCAAAATGGCCAAACCGGGTATGCATTGTTGAAACAATGTAGAAGCAATGTCATTTTTAATGTTTCTAATTAATATATTTTCACCTAATCGTGATTTCGGAATTTAACTGGTTAAAATGGATTCCTCAGATCATTTGTCATCTTTTAGTTATTTTGGCTCGTTTCGGCGTTCTACGGTTGGTAGGAAGATAGCCTCACATTGTTAAATACCTTTATAAACCGTTTTATCCAAATTATTTATTTTATTCGAATTTCAGTAGAACTATATTTTCTAAACCTAAACAAACTAAATATAATAAACTTTGAAAAAATTATATAATTTATATTAGAAATCTGACCCGTCATCTAAACAGGGCACTGGGACAAATGGTATACAATTTGCACTTACATGTTTTAATATTCTCTGCAGTGATCAAAAGCTATCTCCGAGAACGAAATTGTATTTTATTCGAATAACATTTTCTTGTTTACAAAATATTTCACTTTTAAGTTAAATTCCACTCTAATTTTGGGGGAAAGTTCCAATGAAAGCTTAACAAAGCGTCTTGTCCCATTTGTCACAGTATGTTTTTGATTTTCCTTTGCAGCCCTGTTTTTATAACGACGTTCCTTTCCTTGCTTTAGTGAAAATGACCAACACTATATCTTTACGGATGTCTTCTTTTGCATAAAAAGTTACAGTTGAAATCCAATGTCTACCTCTCGTTCTTATCACATTTTTTTTTTAATTAGCGTGTTGTTACATACATCTCTTCGGGACTAATTCAAATTGGGGGCTTACTTTTTGTTGAGAGTTTTGCGAATTATCCAGGCGTTTATCATTACAATAAAAAGTAGCAAGTACCACTTTTTCCCGCGAAATTTAATGAAATAAAGTCCAGCCAATCAGTCGTGGTGATTCACGACTGATTGGCTGGACTTAGAAATTATCAGATTTGGCATTTTCACGTTACTTTTATCTTTGTGTCCTCTTGCTCGTCTCTTCCCATCAAGGAATGTTCATAAAATGTTGAAATTTGTAACAACAGTGACTGTACGACTAGCATTCCATTGCACGAGGAAAATCACATCAAAAGCAAACACAGGCATGCCTCTTTCTTTCTTCCACATGGACTTGGATTTTTCTAAAGGACACTCGTGGTTTATCCGATTTTCTCGTATAGTTCCTGTAGTACAAAAAGTTTGTTCACCAAGACTGCTCAGCATATGGCCAATTATCACGTTCACATGTTTTTCAATGATAACCAGTTGGAAGCAAAATTCTCATAAAAACATCTATTTAGTTAGCAGTGGTCAAGGAATCATGTCCGATTTTTACATCTACTACATATCACATAATTCCTTTTACAATGCTACTTTAAACTTCACTTGAGTAAAGCTGCTCAAAAAGTTCTGATGATGTTTATCTTTAATGCAGTTTCTATCTGCGTTAGCAAGTCACTTGTGTGTCCCATTTTGTATAAAGCGATGATTTATTTTTTATCCCAATAACTGATGTCTTTTAACTTTTTTTCTGCTCTTTGTTGTCGAAACACTATAGCTTGTGAGCGATTCAGCCTGGTGACTATCTCCACTTCTAGCCGCCAAAGGCACAGACACATATTTTACAATAATCTCAATAGTATTTTCTTTAATCTCTCTATCATCCTTCCTCCACCTTCATCTTCTTCAGATAGTTCATTGGCACCTGGTGGTAACAGCAGTTTCAACTTCGTACACATATGAATCGTAACTACTTAATAATTCCAATGTTTCCTCTAACTTCAGACACCTTTGTACTGATAAAACTAAACAGAAATGAAACAATAGATGCGAAATTATTTGTTTTCTCTTATTCGTTATAAAGAGAGAAATGATGCTTCAATTACATGTGTATCGTCTCCCACTGTCCTTTTTAGAGGATAGTAAGAAAATAATTTGCAAAACTTACCTTGAACAATATCGCTCTCATTAATGACCGGGATCATAACGAAATAATACTTCATATAAAAAAGACTCAGCCAAGTGTCCAAAGTAAACTAAAACATAATTCTGCAACCGCAAATATATAATACAAACTGCGCCCACAAATGCGATGCATAAGAAAAATTTCCAGAGGAATGAGGAGGGGATAAAACACATAACTCACATGCTAAAAAAAGCCAAATACATATCCCTACATGTTCCGTCAAAATATTCACAGCATACAAATAATGATTTCTACATAATATTTCCAGGTGTCCTTTAAATAGTACAGTGCGCAGGAATAAGTTCATTACCTACGAATTAAAAAAAATAAAAACATAGAGACTAACTGTAAAAAATTTTTTGATTATTAAAAAAAAATGCTTACAATTATTTTAAAAAAACTGAAGCATCATTGATTTCTATTATTCATTACTAAATTAATTAATTAATAATAAATTACTATATTGTCTGTTTTCGTGTGAATAAAATTAGATTACATTTGTAAATTATTAATCGAAAGCAAAAATTTTTAAAAAAGTGATTTATATTAGATAACGCCAATGCAACGCCGGACTTAACTGAAGGAAAATAAACCTTTCAGAAAAAGCAAAAAAGTAGAAGAAATTTCCTAAAAGCGAATTTAAGTGACATAAATTTAGAAGTAAATCACACGGAAATTCTAACCTCGATAGAGAAAAAGGAAATTTCCTGTGCGATAAGTTATGCCCTTGAAAAAAAGCTCATGCAATGCTGGAATAAAGGGAGGGAAAACAGACCTATCCAACGAGGTAAAGGGGTGAAGAAATTTTGAAAAAGGAAACTTTTATGACAATATGTAAATCACACATACACCAAGAGCAGTGTTGACACCGAGAAAAGAAGGGGAAATTTTCAAGGTCATAAAAATATACACTAGAAAAAGCCCTTGCATTCCGGGCCATGCAGTTAGTAATACTAATAATAATGTTAAATTTACTTAATTAGAGATATATTTATTTATCAACTCTTTCACTTAATTTTTGCAAGTCGATCTCAATTCATATCCTAATTTTTGTATCGTAATTGATGTTGCAGGTTTAGGCCCGATATATGTTTGATAAATTTCAATTTCGAAAGAAACACATTAGCAGTAATAGAAGCAACGTGATAAAATAGAAACATTTATGGAATTTGTTAGTTTAAAAAAATCTAAAAACAAAAATATTGTACAAAGTAGTCGCATTTTGTAAAGTTGTAATAAATCTCGAGGGCCACAAATCTATTCAAGGTAGGCCACATGTGGTTTGTAGTCTGCGAATTAGATCCACTGCATTAGAGAGAACGCAATTATAAATTTTCTACTATCCTTTAGTATGGATGCGGTAACTGAAGAGTGATAATCACGAACTCATGGTTGACACTGTAGAGTCATAAATCCAAGTCATGGTGACACTGAAGAACCTGGATATTGTTAAGATTGTTGTGTAAATAGTGTAAATAATGTATATTTAATGTGTTAAGCATTTATATTATCCTATGCTATATTTGTTTTATGTTAAAAATGTAATATTTTCAAGCAACACCGTGTCTTACGTTATTTTGTTGATTCAATGGGAACTTGACGAGATCTTGGTAATAGAGCCAAATTGGCATCATGTTTGTCGAGTTCGAGACCCTCTCCAAATTCTTCGAGAAATTTGAAGAGAAATTCACTTAGTCCACGCTCTATGAAGTAAGCAGAACTTTTTGGAAGTCTCCACCGGGTCTATAAATGGAGTGGTGCTCGCCACAATGATTAACTATGGTTTTAACCAGTGATTAGTGAGCATTGTTTTGACAAGTGATGAGCTCGGCTGTCCTTGTAAAAAATATTTTACATATGTGTATTTTAAACAATGATAAATGAGCTTGTTATCAACTCTTTCACTTAGTTTTTGCAAGTCGATCTCAATTCGTATCCTAATTTTTGTATCGTAATTGATGTTGCAGGTTTACGCCCGATATATGTTTGAAAAATTTCAATTTCAAAAGAAACACATTAGCAGTAATAGAAGCAACGTGATAAAATAGAAACATTTATGGAATTAGTTTAAAAAAATCTAAAAACAAAAATATTGTACAAAGTAGTCGCATTTTGTAAAGTTGTAATGAATCTCGAGGGCCACAAATCTATTCAAGGTAGGCCACATGTGGTTTGTAGTCTGCGAATTAGATACCACTGCATTAGAGAGAACGCAATTATAAATTTTCTACTATCCTTTAGTATGGACGCGGTAACTGAAGAGTGATAATCACGAACTCATGGTTGACACTGTAGAGTCATAAATCCAAGTCCTGGTGACACTGAAGAACCTGAATATTGTTAAGATTGTTGTGTAAATAGTGTAAATAATGTGTATTTAATGTGTTAAGCATTTATATTACCCTATGCTATATTTGTTTTATGTTAAAATTGTAATATTTTCACAAGCAACACCGTGTCTTACGTTATTTTGTTGATTCGATGGGAACTTGACGAGATCTTGGTAATAGAGCCAAATTGGCATCATGTTTGTCGAGTTCGAGACCCTCTCCAAATTCTTCGAGAAATTTGAAGAGAAATTCACTTAGTCCACGCTCTATGAAGTAAGTAGAACTTTTTGGAAGTCTCCACCGGGTCTATAAATGGAGAGGTGCTCGCCGCAATGATTAACTATGGTTTTAACCAGCGATTAGTGAGCATTGTTTTGACAAGCGATGAGCTCGGCTGTCCTTGAGAAAAATATTTTACATATGTGTATTTTAAACAATGATAACTGAGATTGAATCCTTTTGAAAGTCGGAAGACCTTCTGAGATTTATTCAGCGAATAGTGCTGTTGAATCCTATATTTAAAGGATTGGATTTTCGACAATAAATTATCATCGCTTTTAAAGAACGGTTTTGTACTTTGTGACTGGTTTGCATAAAATCATCGAACCCCGATCAATGTAATATACTGATATGAGTGAATGCATGATAAATCTATCAAAGTCAAAATGTTGATGTTAGAGTTGAAATGTAGGATGTGTATCACAGGTGTTTTGCTGTGATGGCAGTTAAAAATAAACATGTTTTTCTCCAATAACCCATATGCAGCATATGAGAGCAACGTTAGTCCAAACGAAAAATATCAAGTAACCATTTTTTAGAATTTTTTTTACTAGAGACACGTACTATAATTCTCAATCTATTTTTATTTCTATATTGTTTCGTAATAAATGTTAGTAGAATTCTATTAACTGATATATACTTTTAAAATTTCAAAATTAAAAATATTGAATTTTAAAGTGATTGTGAATGAAAAAGTAAATTCTTCACAAGATATATTTAAAAAATAGTTCTAAATTTTTAATTCATGCAAATGATTTAAATGAATTCAATAAAGCTCCCTTTAATCGAAGAATCATTAATTACTTAGTTACGGTACGAAATAAAATATTTTAACTGAATTGCTGAATATTTTAAACTCTGAAATTTAAAAAAAAAAAAAAAAAAAAGATTCTGGTTGTAGTGCAATACCTATACTCAACAAAACATAAGTTCAATTATTCCTCTGCATTTTCAAAAATTCATTTAGGATTCGATAGAATTAATTTCGCATTTTCAGCTAATGCCGGAGCGCCATCTGGAAGAAACCTTGATACAAACTTTAAAGCTTGATTGCAGATAGTTTCATGAATATTTAATGTTGAAATATTTTTTATACGTTGTGATTAGATTGAAATTAATCTGAGATGCTTGATAGAATTCTGATTTGATTATGATGATATGCCACTTTTAGTTTGCATTAACTTTTCTAATTATATTCCTCCATGTTTATAATCAAAATGTCATTTCATTTGTCTTGTATCTCATGTTGAATTTAATCATAGGTAAATGTAGATGGTATATACATGTTTTGTATACTTTAGTAATTATGTTATGCCTCTGAAATTGAATAATTAAGCATTGTTAAAGGATGAAAGGAAATAAAATTAAATATTTAGTCTAGATTTGTTTTAGAAATCGTGTTGAATGGGTTTAATCAAACAGAAATTGTGTTTCCCTTCCTTGTTTTGCTACTTTCTGCTTAATTAATTGCAAATAGCACAAAAGGAGGCTTGTGAAATATGTGTTTTCTAATTTAAATTCATTACAATCTAACTGCTAAGATTATTGGTTCATCAGATGGAATTGATACTTTATTAAGTAGTTTTATTAGAATATATATATATATATATATATATATAGTCATAATATGTCATAATATGCCATAAATCTAAAGAAGCGCACCCACATTTTTTGTGTATGTGTGGAATCTTAATGTTTATTAATACTTAGCAAGTGCTTTAGCATTGAATGTAATTATTAAAAATTGAACTTTAATTAAATTACAATAAAACAAAATTTTCGCTTTATACGATGAATTATGTTTTAACAATTTATAAGTATATAATGTTTGTTTGAATAAAATCTTAAATTTTATGATTGATATTTACTTTATGAATCTTGAAATAAATAATTTGTCTTGAGTATTTTTTCTGTATCATTCAATCATACCAAACATTTATCAGTTCTAAAGGAAAAGAAAACATCTGCAATGGATGAGTGTTTATAAATTTTATTTCTATGTTTACATAAAAAAAAATTAATTTTTAAAATATTTTTTTTATCTTCTTGGACACTTCCATTAATATCTTACAGCTCAACTAGTACTTATCCCTTTATCTACCGACGGCACTTAAAAGTACCACTCACTTTAAAATTACATAGAATAACCATTTTTACGAATATTGTGACGACGCTTAGCAGGAATATTCTTTGAGATCCACTTTTTCAAGATATATTGTAGCTGGGGTTTTATGACGAGTATGTTAGCGGGAAAGGCGAATCGTTTTATAGCAGAGATTTGAGAGATTTTGCCAAGGGTTTTTTCAGTGGATTGTGAAGCTTATAATTTTTGTCCCAAAAATATAGTTAATATCAAAATTTAAGTGCCTTATTTTGTTTGTGTGTTAATGAAGACCTTAAAAAACGATTTGACTACCTATTTTAAGTGAACAGTGTACATAATTAATTTTGCAGTTGAATATTTTTAATGGATTAATTAGCTCTAACGGATTACGTTTCCCAAATTTGAGTATTTTGTTTATGTATATCTCTTAATTTTCAATGTAATGATCCAAAAAAAAAATTCTTGGAAAAACTGCATTAATTCATGTGTTAGATAAAGTGTTAAAATCTGTATATATATATAAAAAAGGGAAAAAAAGAATTTTCTTAAGAGAATCAGGTGATAACAGTTTTTTTAACTCTTTTATATCATTAAATAATTTGAAATTTTTTACCTTTGCACGATGTATAACATTTACATTTTTATTATAAAAAAAAAAAGATGGTAATTTTTATTCGTTTTTAATATATTTTCACGTATTGTTAAAAATAGACCCAAAAAATGTAATATCTCATTACTTGACCCCACTATTATACTTTTTATCTGGTATGAAATATATTTCAAATTTCTTTTTCTGTTCTGTTATGCTGAAGGAGCCTTCTCATTTAATGAAGTAATTTTCTTATTTATAGAAGATTTTCAATATTTAAAAACATAGTATTTTAAGTAGACATAGAAAGCACGAAAAAGTAGACACTGTTTTTGTGCCGTCCTTTTTTGATACGATTTTATTTTTGTGTATAAATTTATTAGTGTGGTCTTCCTTTTATGTGGTATATGAATTTCAACGGCTTTGGGGCCACTGTAATGTTTTCTATCGATGTGAATACGTATATACACTTCAAGACTTTTGTTTATTTGTTATAAAAAATCTCCCGTCAGTACACGTTTAATTGCTTTCCCTCAATGCACTAGTACCTCGCGCTTGAATGAAGAAGAAATTGTCAATGAAGAGGCATTATCAATATTGTGATAGAATATAAAGATTAACAAGTAGAATCGTATACTTTGAGAGCGGATAAAATATATTCTGGGATCAAGCTTTCTAACAAAACGGAAAAGCATTTTTTTTTAAATTAGATACCAATTTCGAAAGGAGTTTGAAATTCCAAAAAGAGTTTCGAAGATGCATATCTGAGTATCGAGACGTTTACAAGAAACTGACCGATCGATCACTGTCACAAAAACTTATCACTTAACTTAAGCTGCCAAAAAATAAATCAATTGAAATTTTAACTTCAATTGACGAAAGCAATTTTGAACTAATTCATCACAGAAAGATGCGCACTTTGGATTACGACGAGTAGCAGTGAACTATGTAAATGCATTTTCAAACATTTTCCATTTAAACAATGATAAATTAAATGTTTTAAAAAGTCTTCTGTGTAATTTAGTTATTTATTTTGTTTGATAGCACTCTCCACATAAATTTCGTAAATAATTGGCGTATTATCGAAGTGCAATTTTTTTTGTGCATTTCCTCTCCACCGTATAAAAAATATTTTTGTAGTACGTCAACAAAGTTGTTTGCTATATGTTAGTATTTATGAAATTTTCGAATATTTTTGTCCGGTTTCTTTTTATGCGGACCATATCTACAGCACAAAAACAGGTTTTATTATACTACAATTTCTTATGAAAAATGAAACATTTTTCAATTGTATTAAAGCTGAAATGTGAAAAACTATGCGTTCATTTAAACTATAAATATTGATGTGCTTTTGATACTTCGTGCATTTGTAAAAAAGTATGATACAGAATATTTAGATAAATTAAACGTTTTCTACAGAGTGAAAAAACTGTATTTATATAAAACTAAATAATTAAGTAAAATAATAAAAATATAAAATACATAAATAAATAAATTATTTAGAACATTTTGAGGTAATAAAATATACACTTTTATTTTTATTTAATATGAAGTAGAGTTTTTTCAAATTTATCTTTTTAATCACTAATAAAAGTATAAAGAAATTCCTTAAATGAGTTTTTTGAAAATGATTTGCTTTTTATGTTCATTTTTTCTCATTATATATAGAACTTAAGAACTCAGCGTATGAAAGATACATTTAACAAAAAACGTTTCCCCTTTTTATATGGGAATTCAGCCATTTGTTCATAACTATGTTTATAGTCAAATAAGGTTTTACCAGAAACCCATAGAAAAAAGGGAGTTTCAATAAATATAACAAATATTTATTCGTGAAACATTCACGACCCTATATTTTATTATTTTTGTAGACAAATTACATTAAGTTAGTAAATTTAGTGTCAAATACAAGATGAGTGTGTAAGTGCTTATTAACACTGTAACTTAATGTTACATTTATGATACTGACATAGAACCTGTTTGTAATTTTTAAACATGGTCAAGAGAATTAGTTGTCATGTAACTCCAAACTACACTAAATTCAGAGTTTTAGCTTCAAGAGGCCTTAATATGTCAGGTCTTCAATGACATCAGAATTAGAACCCGTGATTCAACAATAGCCAAAAGTTTGTGACCATGTCCGTTTTGATGCAGCAACTATTTAGTGTGGTAAGTTACCCCATCCTCTAATAGAAGTAAATGATCTGAAAGTTGCATTATTTACTTAAGATTTAACTTTTAAACATTAGTTAGTATTGTTTTTTCAGGAATATTATCACTAAAATTATTATTAACTACCATTCAGTTTAAAATATTCAAAAAAAAAATCAAAATCCTTCAAAATCTCATGGAAGTTCTACATTCATCGATCTTTATTTTTACTTACTTTCCTTTTTTTATATTTTCAACCATTTGATCTCTTCCATATAACTTTGATTTAAAAATAAGTAAGCGGGAAATGACATTATCGAAAAACATATCCACCTACTGCTGTGGCGACACAGAACAGGGGGAGGGGGAGCCATCCGAAATTGCATTGTCTCCCGTCAGAATTCTGAAGAAGCGAGAATAGAACAATTCTTCCATCTCTCTCTCCAGCGTGTATTTGGATGGGATGGATCAAGATCTTTCACCTTCTTTGGCGGTTGGAGCCAAGAGAGGATCTGACAGGAAGGAATGGGATCAACAAAGTTCAATTGTCACATCATCTTGGGCTACGGGAAACAAACAGACGGACTGAGTTTGGCGGCAAGATAGCGATGCCTAGCTATTACTTCTTTTAGGCCAAGGAAAAGAATAGTGCGTGTCTCCAGTATTGACTTCCATTTATGATTCTTTTCTTTCGCTTGATCCGGGATACGTGTGACATGTCATTTTCTGTCATTCGTCTCTGTTGAAGTTCATTTCATGTGTTTACTCCTAATCCAGTTGTCACGAGGAATAGTACTTTCCTTTCCCTTTTTTTCTTTATAGTGATGTCTCTTTCTACTGTATTTCATTTCTGCTGGTAAATTGGTGTATTATAATATAGGTGCGTTTGAATCTAGTTATTTCTTAGTTGTACTTTAAAAGCATAATTATTATTATTATTATTATCTACGGAAAACTTCTGTGTCAAATAACATTTGGCAGTTTGACATGCACATATATAAATTTTATATAGCAAGGTAATAACATATAATGCGAAGCTTCATATAATTTATAAAATAATTTTATTATTTTTATAAATTAAATGGAAACAATTTAAAACAAAAAAAACATGGTTACTTAAAATTTAAAGCAAAATTGCTTGGATTAGGATTGTTTAAATAATTATTAGGATTTGCTGAAAAAAAATACTTTTTGATACTTCTAAAAAATCCATTTTGCAGAATATTTAATTCTTTTTTTCATAATCGGCTAAAAAAATATGCTGACTCATTATAAAAATACAGAAATTATTCCATTTCCTCTCTACTCCATCTGCATGTTATTTTAAAACTTATTTATTATTTCAAAACAGGTTATGAAGTATTATATAAATTAAATCACTTATATAATCGAAATATGCCCTCAAATTTACTAAGTGATATAAAAACTTTAGTTTTCAGTGCGTGAGAGTTGTACTGATGTCACACTAGGAAATAACACGCGAACTATTGACGACGAACTTGAACGTCGGTCAAAATTACGAGTTTCGTCGGCACCTTATCTCCCACCCCATCTTCCAACTACATACCATTAAAACGGGAGGGCTTTGAGCTCAAAAGATTTAAAACTTTTGTCTCAGTGGATTTGTTATATATGCGAATTCAAATGCAACTTTTTACTTTAGGTGTTGGACGTATGAATTGGAAATAAAATTTGCAACAAAACGCAGAAAAAAAGGAAAGGAAAATAAAATAAAAATATATAATATAAACTTACGATAAGAAATGTTCAATTTTATTCTGTAAAGTTGTATAATGCAGGACACCTGTCAAATGTGCGTGCGTTTCTAGGTATTTCGCCAGGTCATGGAAATGATACTATTTTGTTATTTCTTTATTAGGAATTGTTTTCTCAATTGGTTACCAACCACTTGAAATAGTTTTAAAATTTAAAATTTATATTTAGAACAAATGTGGTTGTGAATACCAATAGACGCTAGTGATCATAATACATTAATAAAATATATATAATACATTTAATAGATTCTTAAATTAATTATGAAATTCTTGTGCGGTACTGATACACATTAATAAGTTTATTGCATCTGTGTAAATGTTGATTTTATGATTCATTGTGT
>BMAU01006808.1:140000-217500 GCA_019973935.1 Trichonephila clavipes
ATATATATATATATATATATATATATATATATATATATATATATATTGATGGGAGGCGCGGATTATTCAGGAATATTCAACAGAACTTCAAAATTTCGAACTCAGTTTGGTGGAATTCGTTTTCTTTTCCCATCACTGAGGGTTTGAATTCCTCGGCAAGGGTGTGCCGAGAAGGCTCCCACGCCTGGGGGGTCACTGGACAAATAAATTGCGGGGTGCGTCATCAGATTTCCCGCGCCTCCGAAAGTGCAATGAACCTCGTGCGGTAACTCTGCGCTGGTTCTGGACCAATCAGAGGCAATTAAGTGGACAAGACAAATAGTCCGCTCTAGGATTTTCGTGTGAAAAGGACGTCAAATAAAACGGGATGAACTCCGATTTGGAGACAGAGAGACATAGACTGAGCAGATCCCAGACCTTGAGAATCTAGTCCTCCGCGGGACTCCAAGCGTCAACCATGTCCATCCTCCTGCCCCACTTCATCTCTCTCTCAAGCTAAGTTAAATTTTAATCTTGTTGTGAAGTAAATTTATAGTTACTTAAATAAATTCAATAGTTGTTTTAAAACTATACGATCAGTGTATCATTTATTGTAAGATGAGTAATTTACTTTTTAGAATTAGTTAAGGGGTCACAGGGGTGTTGAAAATGTTTCGAGAGCACAAAATACAAACAATTTTCGACTAGAAATATTTCTTTGAGATTAAAATGAAATAATTTGATTCTTTTACACATTTCTTATAAAGGAATAAAGTTTCAAAAAAGTATAAAATATCTAAAATATAATCATAATTTTAAAAATAATAAACACATAAAAATAAGAAAATTTTTGTAAGAAACAAATAGTGAGTTTTACGACGCGCATGATATTTTCTGCAATAATAATACTAATTACTAGCAATAAGTTGATTTATAAAGTCAAATATATCCTTATTACATGCTAGCTTATCTTATAAAAATAAAATAAAAAATAATATTTTTAAAAATTAAAAATACATTTTTTAAATTTTTTAAAAAATTCAATTTTTGTTGAAATATTTCAAAATATTAAATATTTATAATGCTATAAATAGCTAGGATTTGAAGATTATGATAGAGTTTATAATTCTGTAAAGTTTTATACATCAAAGTATGATAGTTTTTGAAACGCAATGCGCGTAATTGAAAAAAACACAAACTGAGACAAAGGGCTTTAAAGTTTTAAAATTGAATTTGAGAAAATAAATCTTAAAACTTACACGCTAAAATTCTCAGGATAATAAGACATACCTTCCTGTTCCTGAAACAGCTCAATTTCTTTACTCTTTTTAATTTTCTTGGCTCTGCGAGCTTCAAAAGATGATTCTAACAGCCTCTGTTTTGACGTAAAGATTCGACGATTGTCACGTTCAGCCAGGGGCACACAAACATTTCTGTTAATTTTCAAGCCAAATTTCTCTAAAATAGTAATAATTATTTGATTTCCATCATTAAAAACACTGGTTTCTAGATTTGCAGCAATCTCTGCAATCTGAAGCCTAGAACCAATCGTCTTAGGAAAAAACTTCCAAATTAATGAATTTAAACTTTCATTAGGATTCTGTGTCTTACCTCCCTAAACCAGTGTTTCTCAAACTTTCAATACTGGCGACCCAATTTCCAATCATAATTTTTGTCTCGCCCCCCTGTACAACAATAATGTATTTACTGCAATAAAAATGCACGTTGAGAGAGAGACGCTAAAGTTACAATACGATCTTAATTATAAACCGTACAAATTAATACGAAAAGTATATTAAATTTTGTGTAGGTGTAACTTTTAAGTAATATATATTTTAAGAAAATTACTTAAAATATATATTACTTAGAATTATGTTATTTTTCTTTCTCTAATTTTTAAATTGGAACAGATCGCAAAATGATGTATTTAATTAAAGATTTATTTCCTTCAGCATATTCATTTCTCAAAGTACAAATGTCATTAGAAAAATAGTCTAGTCAATGTCACTCTCTATCATATCCATCACATCTGGCATTAAAGGTTACGTTTGCGTGAGTCTGGGCAACGTATCGGACGTCTGCGCAAAACATGCAAAAATGCTTTTCTTCGTACAATTCCAGTCAGTTTTGGTCGACGCGATACTCCTATAGCTACCGAATCTAGCTTGAATGTACATTTTTTTAAATTTCCACGTTAATTGTAATTCACGGTAATTAAGTATTTACGGCAGTAGATTAAAACAATATCATACATACATCTTTAAGTCGTAAGCAAACACTCGACCATAATAAAGAATCAACAAGTACACAGACGAACGAGCATGGTTTCGAAAATTAAATCAAGGCGATCTTCTCACAAATACTTAAATTTTGGATTTACCACTACTGAAGTAAATGATGGAAAAAAAAAAGCCCCAGCTCGATATGTGTTAAAACTTACAAATCTGTAGAACAACATGTGAAAGTAGTTTTTAAAACATGTAAAATCATTTAGCTATGTTGGCAAAGAATTTTAAAAAGTATTTTCTGGATGAGGACAGCTTGGTAGCAAGTTACGATTGGATTAGGGATCTATTTCAAGATACTCCAGAAGGGCTCTCAACTTCCGAAGAAGAAATCTTCATAGATTTCACATCCAGTGAAAAATTAAAAGGCAATTTTGTAATAAATCGCTCTTTGAATTTGGAGTAGAGGTGGATGAGGAATTATCTGTACTGAAAACAAAAGCACTTCGTATACTATTACCATTTTCAACATCCTACCTTTTTCAATCCGGATTTTTTGCAGTGGATGCCTTGAAGACAAAATATAGATCTCAGCTAAATATAGAAAAATAACTCTTTAAGTGTCAATTTCTTATATTAAACCTTCCTTTGAAAAACTTTGCTCTACAAGACAAGCCCGTGGAAGTCCCTAATAATTATTAAACTTGTTCTTAATTTAGTAATAAGATTGATTGTTTGAATATTAACGTCACATTGTTCAGCTGCACGAAAGCTTTGACGACGGACCACGTAATTTTGAACCATGGTCAAGTGACGTGGATGACACCTGAGCTGGCACCCCTCTCCTAACTACCACCACCACACACCAACGGGAAAACGTTTCAACTCTCAACAGATTTAACGTGCATCGCTGCCCTACACGGCGGGTTTTAGTGGTACTGGGCTCGAACTCAAGACAAGGCAAGCCACGATCCGATACCTATACCACTCGGCTACCGCGGCCAAATTCAGTAATTAGAAATTATTTATAAAATACCTTCTTCAGTACTGATACATCAAACGTATACTGGCTGAAACACCGACTCTTTGCACGAGTTCATTTTTTAAAAAAATAAAACATTCTTGATATAATAGCTGAACTGTAAGGAGAGTAAAACTGTGTGCACGACATTGTATACAAAAATGTAAAATGATTTTTTTTTAGATAAATGCTATAATTGTAAATAACTGTTTAAAAGAACTGTAATTTTAAACTCACACAATTAGCATTTAGAATTAATGTTAAATTATGAAAAAGAATATAAAATTCCGATGAAGAATAATTGTGTTACTTTTTAACATTTAAAGCGAGAAGACTTCAAAATGTTTTAACCCGGGAGCAGGCGCTTACTCGATACTAACATTAATGGTAGTGCGGGGGGACTCAGTCACCCCAATCATTTGTTTAGAATTATTTTTACTGTACACGATACAAAGCGGAATTCTAGTGAATATTTTAATTTATAGAAAGTATACTTACCTTCTTTCAAGGACTATTCAATTCTTTGATGATTTGAGAAAAAATCCAATAAAACTGAACTAAAATGATTCAAAAGTACAAGACCATAATAAAGGACGCAAATCAGACACTTTTCAATTATCCTACAGAAATTTTAAACCAATCAATTCTTTTCCAAATATCGGAAAACTCAATTATTTACAATTTCCCTAAGCGAAAAGCAAATGCATAAAAGATGGGAGGGAACTAATATTGATAATAACCATACCATAAGATTGAAGGTCAATCAAATGATTAGCAAACGTACTATGCAGCCTGGCTGAAAAGTGAATCATGACTTCCTTTTCTTTTTCTACAACTAATGTACAGTATTTCAATAATAATTACAGTGGTGAATTGTTTATCTTCTTAGAATTTTTCTCAGGGTCTGGGTTTCGTTTTTTCTTCTAACGAGTAATATTTTATGTTAAAACGTAATAAAAAAATCTCTCATTGAGGAAATACAGCAAATAAAACAAAATGTTTTTTTTTTTTCTTTAATTTGGTTTTGGGATCAAAGATAGCTATTTGATGACGGAAAAAGCCAGATAATAAACATAAATTATGTCAGTGTTGTTGTGTGTATTTTTTTTTTTTTTTTATTATGGAAAAAGCATTTTGTTTTACTTCTCTTTCCGGTTATTTTTTTAAAAAAATCTTTAAACTTTCGATACGCTCGCGCCCCCCCAGGGGGGCGCCCCCCACACTTTGAGAAACACTGTCCTAAACATTTCTTCAGGAGTGCTGGATGAGATAAGTCTGCAAATACAGGCTTAATTACATCTCGAACAGCTTTAGCAATTGATGGTTTGTGTTTATAATTTTGTAAATTATTATTAATTGCGGCATTATACTTACACCATGTATTTGGATTTGTAGGACAAAACCAGTGCATCGGTTCATCATCAGTGCTGCAAGAATGACCCCAAACAGCCCAAATGGCTTTCCGCATTTCCTTTACGCTAGTAGAATTGCATCGAATAGCATTACCATAGTAATGCGCAAGTTTATCAATTAAACTATCTGTTAACCTACCTGTACCGCCAATAGTTTTACCATCAGATAATTCCTTTTTACTGTATACTAATTTAAGCTTCATAAGTCTTGAACCCATTCTCTTTTGCACATGGCCTACACATTCTATTTTCTGAATAAGATAGTCATCGCCGTATGGCTTGTTTTCAGAAAGGGCATTGAATGTTTTTGTGTCGCCATCTCCTATGTAGTTCGAAAATTTCAGGTTGTGAAGCTTTTCTGATCGATTAAAAATCCTCAACAACCCGTCAACCTCCATCTTACCAGCAGAGCCAGAAAAATTTTCTTCTACATGAAATCTTATGCGCTCTTTGCCATTTATTGTACTTGATACCAAACTTTACCCCTTTATAACTGTCGCATCCTTTGCAAAATGAGGACAACACTTCCCTTTCCAAAGCCTTACCTGTTTCGGCCCCTATTACAGTACATACTCCAATCAACGATGAATGTCCTCTCGTCTTCCAGGTACCATCACCACTTACCGTTAAAGGTTATCAGGTGACGAAGAATATTCTTCGACAGCTGCCATTTTCATGCTTTTTTTCTTCAGCGACTTCCTTCATAACACGTGAAAGTTTATTATTAATAACATCATGTGATTTTAGTTCAACAGGGTTAGGAAGACTCATTACAGCACAAAAGGTTTTTAATGACTCTAAACCTTGGCCTATGCATCTCATTGCTAAAATAGATCTGTTAATTTCTGGAGCATTATTTTTATTCCAAGTGTTTTCACAGCTTGAAAAAGTCCAAACACTCCCAGTTTTTACAACGTATTTCAAAATTCGAACATAAACCACGAGTGGACTTTTCATTAATTGTTAATGGTTTATGACATTTTAAACAACATGATACTGATAAAATAGAGCTAAAAGTTGAAATAAAATCAAAAATACGATATCCTTTGAAGAGTTTTTTCACTTACCTTAACAAGATTTGACTTTAATGAAGTCTGATATCCTGAGATTTTATTACTGGAAGCACACATTTTTATCTCTCATTTCTGCAACATATGTATGAGAACATACCTTCATGATTTGGTTCCCTCTAAATCTTCTTTTCTTAGGAAGTTTACTAGAAGGTCTACGATGAGTATTTTCCATTTCAATCGAGAATTTTCAATTTTGATAAACGGTTTTAAACAACGCTGTTTTGAATTTCGATAAGTTATTTCAAACAAACGTGCTAGCATTACCAAAACAGAATCAAAACATATTAAAAAAGTGTGTGTTGAGTTGCAAGCTTCCTTCTCAATTAAGCAAGTGTTTAAAATATTTCATGAGGATTTTTAAAAACAGAAAAATAAAACGTATGCGGAAATCAAGAATAAGTGGGTGTGGCATGTAGCCATTTAAACATTGTTATTACTAAATTGCTGTTTGGAATTTTTCGAATAACTTTCGAAGTTTTTGTAGTACTATCACGTGGTTGGTATCAAAATGTTCAAAAGAAAATGAGGAACAACATATATTTTTTTCGAAAGTTCGAAAAAATAGAAGATTAACACCCCTGTGACCCCTAACTTAATTGATTGTCATGATGCGATGTTAAATTAAGAATCTGGGTTTAGGACAGAGAAATTAAATGGACAAACTTGGGCATCGCATTATCTGGTACCGTGACCAGGATTCGAACCTGGGTTATTAAAAGTTTTATTTAATTATCCGAAATTATGAATTTTCTCTTACCCTGCACGAGTGCTTGAATTCAGTTGTTTTAGTTAGAATTTAATTGTTTCTGTTGCAATTTAATCACGTTAGAAATTGTGTTTTAATTTTTCTAAACATCCCACGTACACGACAATCAGACCCCCTTTCGACGCAGAGGGCGTCTGAAAAATTTAATCTAATCGATTTGATCCCAATGTATGACGGAGGTGAATCGTTGGGAATACGTAGATTCCTGAAAAAAATAAATGATGTTGCAATATTTGTAATAATTATACGGTATATTTGAGAAAGTTATTCGATAGATAAATTTTAATTTGATGAATTTGTTGAATAATTGGGAAAGTTTTTTTTTTTTTCATGGAGATAGATAAGTTTTGCGTTCAAAAGTATGTGGTAAATTCGAGAGTTGTTTGATATGGAAATGGAAAATTGAGTTGTAATAATTATAAGGTATATTTGAGAACGTTTTTTTTTAGAGAAGGTTACTTTGAGTTAAAGATGTTGGGCAATGGAAAATTTAGTTGAAATAGTTATGCGGTATATTTGAGAAAATTATTCGAAGGAGATAGATAAATTTTAATTTGATTAATTTGTTGAATAATTGGGAAAGTTTTTTTTTATGGAGATAGATATGTTTGCGTTCAAAAGTATGTGGTAAATTCGAGAGTTGTTTGATATGGAAATGGAAAATTGAGTTGAAATAATTATACGGTATATTTGAGAACGTTTTTTGACGTAGAGAAGGTAAATTCAGTTAAGGATTTTGTACGATTTTGAGTAAATAAGTTGATTAACATATATAAGTTGAATTAATGATTGTGTGGTATATTTAAGAATGTTTTGAGATGAATCTAGGAAAGTTCGAGTTGAGCATTATGTGAGATTTTGTGTAAATAAGTTGATGACCATTGATGGGTTTTAGTTAATGGTATTGTGGAGAAATCGATTAATTATTTGGAAGTTGCAGATAAGTTTAGTTGGTGTTATTGAGGTACAGGATATGAATGATCTTTGAGGTAAAGGCAATTTTGAATGATTAAGGAATCATTTTAAGGTTACTGAAAATTTTGGGTTAAGGTTATAGAGTGATATTTGAGTAATTAATTCGATGATTATCGATGAATTGAGTTAGCGGTATTGTCGAAAATTGAGGATCTTTGTTGTTTGTTTTTGTATATTTGTTGCGCGTATAGTGAGACATTTTGAGTATTTTTTTTAATTATCTATAATTGATATATTGTATTACATAGAATGTTAAAAAGTTATGTTAATTAGTGAAGTGAAATTTCTTTTGGGAATTATGTTTAATTATGTGTAGCACTTGTAATAATTTTTTTTTGCTTTTTTGTTTTAGTTAAATTATTTTACTCTGTATGTGTCGCCTCATATGTCATGGGTTGCATTATCAAGTTTATGTTTATAATTTTTTTTCTGAAATTTTCAACATCATTTGTGATTTCTGGAATTCATTTCTCAACTGGAAGTTCGCATGTATTGGATGTAGAAGAAATTGTCTTTTTTCTTTCTCTCTCTCTCAAAATTATTTTACAGTATTAATCGATATAGTATTTTTTTAACAATCGGATTTGCATTTTTTTGTCTTGATTTTCATTATTTCTTGTACTGGTGTTTGCGGCATGCAGCAAATCGGTTGCGCAGGGAATGGCATGTGCAATTTTTTTTTTTGCCTTTGTAAACATTGGGGGTGCATCCTAATCAAATGCACACTCATGGTTTGCAATTCTAAATTTAATTACATTATTTTTTTCTTCATTTCAATTGTAACTAATGCTTGTAGTGAAATTTTTAAATTTTTTAAGCTATTAAGCATTCTTAGAGGTTATAAATTTTTGTTTGCACAGTTTGCACTTTTCGTTTCAATTTATAGATTTTAATTTGCAAATCTGAATTTAATTACATTTAATTTTTTTTTAACTTTCAATTGTAACCAATGCTTGTAGTGAAATTTTTGAATTTCTTAGGCTATTAAAGATTCTTGGAGGTTATATATATATATGATTCTTACCTATGCACACCCATTTCTTCAATTTCTAACTTTTCACTTTAAATAATTTTTTTTTCCATGAAATATTGTTATGTTGAGGGTTAAATTAGTAATTTTTTGGTGGTCTGGGACATGCACATCACATTAGTCGTGTCAGGATTTAAATGTTAAACCATTATGAGGTGTCTGTTTCTGGGTGCCACGTTTGTATTGATTACATATGTTTTCAACTGTACTTAATTCTTATCACAAAGTATTTAGTTCAATGCTCATATGTGTGGTTATTGTGAGTAGCGCAGCTGTTAGATATGCAATTTTTGAGTTTATTATGTGTTACTCGTCTTAATTTTTTTATTATTTAGTGGCACATGATACTTTGTGATTATTCAATTATATCTATTTGTTATTTTATGTATGTTGTCCTTGTGAATTGTATGGTGACCCATTCGGCAATTTTTTTTTCGTACGTGAATTTAATTGTAGTTGTTAGTAGTTAATTTTTTCCCTCTCACCGCTAACGGAATTGGGACTTAATTTTTGGAAATTAATTTATAATTTTTTTTACGTTTTTTATTTTAAGTTATGAGAGTGGGAGGTTGGTGCTTGGAGTCTGCGGCGGATGTCAAATGGAGTCAAGTTTGTCTTTCTATACACTGGTTTTGGTTTCATGACTAATATGGTTTCCCTGGGAGACAAATTTTTCTCTTGCAGCATGCATCAGCTACTTGTTCTCCACCTGTCGGGGCCACAAGATGACCGAGCTATCGTATAGTTGAAGGACTCCAGTGCATGACATTGTCCAAGGATTGGAGAGAATTGATGTGTTTACCTTCTCCTATCCCTATGAGACAGTTACAGTTCGAGGACTCCAGTGGATGACATCGTTCAAGGATTGGAAGGAATTGATCAGTTCCCGTTCTCCTGATGGGACAATTCTGTTGATACGTTATTGTGAAAAAAAATTTTGTGTGCTGTGTATTTGAGAGAGGGGATGAGTGATAGGAGGCGCGGATTATTCAGGAATATTCAACAGAACTTCAAAATTTCGAACTCAGTTTGGTGGAATTCGTTTTCTTTTCCCATCACTGAGGGGTTGAATTCCTCAGCAAGGGTGTGCCGAGAAGGCTCCCACGCCTGGGGGGTCACTGGACAAATAAATTGCGGGGTGCGTCATCAGATTTCCCGCGCTTCCGAAAGTACAATAAACCTCGTGCGGTAACTCTGCGCTAGTTCTGGACCAATCAGAGGCAATTAAGTGGACAAGGAAAATAGTCCGCTCTAGGATTTTCGTGTGAAAAGGACGTCAAATAAAACGGGATGAACCCCGATTTGGAGACAGAGAGACACAGACTGAGCAAATCCCAGACTTTGAGAATCTAGTCCTCCGCGGGACTCCAGGCGTCAACCATGTCCATCCTCCTGCCCCACTTCATCTCTCTCTCAAGCTAAGTTAAATTTTAATCTTGTTGTGAAGTAAATTTATAGTTACTTAAATAAATTCAATAGTTGTTTTAAAACTATACGATCAGTGTATCATTTATTGTAAGATGAGTAATTTACTTTTTAGAATTAGTTAACTTAATTGATTGCCATGATGCGATGTTAAATTAAGAATCTGGGTTTAGGACAGATAAATTAAATGAACAAACTTGGGCATCGCATTAATATATTTATGCATATATATATATATATATATATATATATTTATATATATATATATATATATATATATGTGTGTGTGTGTGTGTGTGTGTGCTTGTTTATACGTGTGTGATGGTGCGTATGTTGCAGCTTAGGATTTGTTTAATATTTTATTAATCATAGGGAAGGTTCTTCAGTAGTATGAGCTATGAACTTCGCAACTATATCAAACATGTTGGTCATACCATTGTAAGTTATTTCACTCTCTATTTATTTTTTGAGCTATTATTATTACGTAAAAAAACTTGCATGTTACAATCAGCATCTTGATTTGAAAAATTATATAATGTATATATTATATTTTTCTTTATGCCATACTCACTCAATATTTATGCTCTTGTATTCACTTGAAGATTAATTAATTATTAACCATGTATAATGTAAATTGCTATAATCATATTAATTGAAATCTTACAAATGCTTAAACAATGTAGATTCCTCCATATAAGAAATTCAATTTAATTTGCTTTAGAACGTTGCAGTCATAATTCTACGAGCTTCACATTTTTAGGATGGCAGATTTGTATTAAAATGAAGATATATTTTAGAACTACTCTGAAAACAATATTTTTTGATTCATAAAACTTAAATACCTTCTGTCAGAAAGAAAGATTAGTAAGGGGAAAAACCGGAAGTTTTATCTCTTTTTTTTTTAGTTAATTGTAAAACTTATCCAATATCAAAATCAATAGATGGAATCATTCACTTACTAATTCAATGTAAGACAGATATGTGGCCAATAGGTTCCTCTTGCAATGTCAGGTTTTGGGCCTCAAGCCTGAATACATACTTGGCTGTAATCATGTTTTGGCTCCCTAGAATTCTACTCCCCCGTGATGTTGGGGATGTACGTTACGCCACTGTATGTGACACAAGCCTAGAAGCTGTATAAACTCAAAAACCCAGAAATATAATGTCTAATAATTTATTCTTAAAGGTAATTGTTTTCTGAGAGCATAATAAATTTAGGTTCAGGAAATAAAATGCATGTAATCTGCGTTCATTTCATCTTTTACAATCATAACTGCACAAATTGGTGTTCCATACTTTTTATAATTATTTTTTTCTTTCCCAAAATATTTAATTTACCAAAAGAATTTAAATATTAATGAATGCATTGAGTAAGAATTTAACTTGAAATTTTCTTTCAATCGTTAGCTTAAAAATTTCAAGAACAAAAATTCTAAAAGAGTCAATATAAACTATGATAGGGCCATTTATGTCACAAATTTATATATTCGCAATTAAATTGACAAAAGTGGAGAAATAGGATAAATAAAATTTATACTGTTTTCCTACATATAATTTGGACTGGCGTAAATTACTTGAAATCTATATATTATAAAGTAATGAACTTCGGTTGGGAAAAAAGATATATTATGACAATATAGTAAAGGTTAATTATAGGCGAATTATATAGTGAAATAGAGATGATGCATATGTTTCGTTGAAATAATTGCTGTATTAAAAAAACATTCAATTCAAATTATAATTTCCCGCTTTTCTTAAGTAATTTAATTCTTATATAATAACTCCAACTAGAATTAATTTTACTTTTTGAATGCTGGGTTAAACATGGACAAGAAAAGAAATATATACATTTCTTTGTTATGTAAAAGAAAAATCCCTTTTTACTTCTTTTAAAAACGTTACATTTTGAAGTTTAAGAGCAATTCTAATAAAAAAAAGTTGATATTTTTAGAATTTCTCGATACTTGAACAATTTTAGAGAAAACAAAGTGTGGTACAGAGAATAGTTTATGTTGCTTACGACTTAATTTTATGTATGCATTTCCCTTTTTTATGTTTTAATTTTTTAAGTATAGGAGAACGCTGAATCAACAATCAAATCACATTCTTATGAATTTAAATACTTAGAACACACATTTCCTGTCCATACAATATTCTAAGATACATAATTATTATATGGCTGTTTCTGTCTGCCTGAAAAATGCAAAATAATGTTGGGTTTAAATGTGCTTCCAATAATATTTACATATACTACGAGTAGATAATTTTAAATTTTTACTTCTTTCACGGATTTGTGTTGATGGTAGATTTAGTTTCTCTTAACTTAGAGAATTAATTTTTTAAAATTAATTTTACTGACAGAGTTTTTTTCCCCTCTTTATATCATTTTTGGAGAAAAGTCATGTGCCTTTAATTAAAATCGAAGTAAATTCTCAACAAACTATTCCCCAATTAAAAGTACAATTATAAAGTTCTGGTATTCCAATGCCATTCTACATTCCCACACACGTCAAAAATTAAAATATGTCCGTAACTTACTCTACTCTTATGGTGTAACTACTACAAATATTCACCGAAAGAAACTTACAGAAATGTGTGCGATATTCTTTAAAAAAATTCGATAAATTTTCAAGCACTCTAAGTCAATCTGAAGGATGTCGAATCTAACGAAAACGGCTTGAAGCAGATAAATCATGACTCGTTTATTATTTTTCATCGGATCTTCCATAATCCTTTTTGAAAATAAAGTGAAAAAATTATGTCAGAAACACGAATCGTACTGATAATGCGATGATGTCGCTTCCCAACCTTTTGATCCTTTTCATATGTCACAGGCACTTGCTTTGAAAAGTCCCTCTGCGCTCTTAAATTTTTTCTTGCTATTTTTTTTCCATCCTCTTGGGACGTCTTGGGTTAACATTGAAAATTCTATCTTGAAAAATCCTTCAAAAAATGCTTCGGTTCAAATCTGCTTTCAAACTGAGGCTACTAGAAAAGAAATTAGAATATAAGCAGATAGTGAGTTATTTTCAAAAACTTATGATAATAATGGATATGTTAGATAAATGTCAAAGAATATTTTTATGCATCACTAATAAATGAAAATCAATTCAAAACATTTTTCAGAAACTCAACATAAATTTAATGCCACTACAGGGGTTCAAATATTTGCACTACACTATGTTTGATTGGCAATTCGAAAAGGGTTAACATTGGTAGTAAAATGAAATAAATGTATGCAATTGTATCTGCAATGTATCCATTGATACTTTCCAGAAATAAGTTTTAGAAAAAAAAAGGAAACTGCAATAAGGTAATTCATATGATTATTTACTATCAGTATGAATGAATGTTACCATATAAAAGTATTTAATTGGAAATATTTGTGAATCTTTATGACTGACTTTAAACTCAGTACTTGGGTACTGAACTATTGACCAATTTTGCTAAATCAAAAGACAGCGTCAATGCCATAATAGGGAACCAAAAGCACAAATCTTAACCTGTGCATATTCAAATACAATTCTATATTGTTCATACAAGCTTTAACATATTATTTTTTTAAATCTAAACTTTGTTGCCTTTCCGCTGAGATTCGAGCTCAATGTTCTTAAATATGAATGCTCGAAAATAAAAATACAGCTTATAATTGTATTTTTCTTCTCTTGTTCTGCAGTAAAAAATTATTAAAATTCAAAATCTAATTCCTAAGGAAGGGAAATCATTTGATGTTTTCCAAAAATGCTGCGTATTATACTAAAAACCCAAAATACTGTTAGGTTTTCCATGCTGCGTATTATACTAAGTACCCAAAATACTGTTAGGTTTTTCATGCTGCGTATTATACTAAGTACCCAAAATACTGTTAGGTTTTCAAAATGTCCATACGATTTGTATCCGTAGGTCAGCAAATTTATGTGTCGAAGTCTATGTGAAGCAGATACAAATTTCGCAAATTTGAATACCATTATGGCATTTTGGCAGCATTTATTAGCATAAGTTCCGTTCATTTCAAGTGTACGTGTTTCTTTAATACGTTATTAATTATTATAGTTATAGCCGAGTTATTTGCCGACGCATTGAAATGAAAGGAGCATGTGTGGCCACTTATTCTTACGCAGATGAGGAAACGATAACAACACATAGCGAAATTGATCCTCGGCATAATATGCGAATAGCGAATATAATCCTTAATTTTATTTATTTATTTAATTATTTTTGTTCATTTATAAAATAAATCGAACTTACGTATTATACTGTCGACCAATGTCATCAAATTAAAAGACATGGCCAAACTCCAAGATATACAGCCAATAGGGGAAGCCGGTATCACCCCTTTTGAAACACGATAATAATAGCGACGAGGGCGTTTGACGACCTTTTCTGAATAAGCTGCGTCGATAATTTGGCGAAATTGATTCACGGTGTAATACGTCAGTACCAGCAAAGATAATTCTTCGTTTAATATATGAATATATAAATATTTATAAAATTGTTATTTTGGGATAACTATTTAAGGTACTGCTTCCCAAACTTTCAATATATGTGAACCAATTTTCAATCAGAATTTTCCTCACGCCCCCTTCATACAAAAGTAATGTATTGAAAAGAATAATAATGTACTTTGACGTTAAAGCTACAATATGATTTTAATTATAAACATTACAAGTTATGAAGATAAGTATTAAATTTTGTACAAAATATTGTAAATGAGAAGCCCATGACAATCACTAGTAATTGCTAAACCTGTTCTTAACTTTTTATTGAGATATTAGTTATCAAATACATTGTAAATTACTAATACATTTATAAGTATATTATATCAAAGTAAAAATGCGCTCATTATTTTTTATTACATCATAATGTATCTTATTTTGATACCTTTCAGTAAATTTGTAATTTGTAATTTTTTTTTATTTTCGACTTTTTTATATGCTCGCGCCCCCCTCGTAGATATATCACACCCTCCTAGGAGAATGTGCCCCACAGTTTGAGAAACGCTGATTTATGGTATATCTGAAATAAAAAATGTTAAAGGTCTTATAAATTAATGACTTACATCAGTGGTTCTCAAACTTCAACTACTGGTGACACAATTTTCAATCATAATTTTTATCGCCCCCCTAAAAATAATAATGTTTTTAATGCAATAATAATACACTTTTGGGGGGGCAGTTAAAGCTACAATACGATCATAATTATAAACCGTACAAATTGAAAAGATAAGTATTAAATTTTATATATGTTACTTTTAATAATATATATTTTAATTTTTTTTTTACTTTTTAGTTCGATTAGCTATAAAAGCGTGTTTTTTTAGTTTGTTTTAAAACTATAATTTATTTTATAATTATTTTTACTATACACGATAAAAATCAAAAAAAAAAAAAAAAAAAAAAAAAAAAAATTCAGTGAATCATTTAATTAAGAGAAAATATACTTGCCTACTTTCAAGGACCTTTCAATTTTTTTTGAAAATTTGAGAAAAAATCCAATAAAAATAAAGAAAATGTTCCAAATGTACGTGTCCTTAATAAAAGACGTAAATCACAGACACTTTTCACTAACAACACAGGAACTTTATTTTCCAGAAAAACTGTCATATTTAGTAGTTTAGCTGTCGTTTGATGATCTAAAAATAGCATTTTGAACTTTTTCTTCCTTGTCTCTTTTTGACAAGGCGAAGTGCTGCATTATGGCTTCATAGTTTTCTTCATGCAGATCCTTAGGCAGCATTTGAAAATTTCAAATCAACTCAAACGTTTCATGTCTAACGCTTTTCTGATATTTACTTTGCTATCTTCATTAATAAGCATTATTTCAGTACGTTCTTCAATTGCTTGTTCAGTTTCAACTTCCTTCAATAGGGATCACAGATGCCCATTTTTTTAATATTCTGCTCCTTTACATTTATAAATCATAATAAGTCGTACAACACCGCAATCAAAACCACAAAATTACAACTTCCCTTAAAAAACGACGGAGATAACCATACCAGTAAGTTCGAATGTAAGCTAAAGTAATATTTTAGTTTAAAAGAAACGTAATGAAACAATCTCTCATCGTGGGATTACAGCAAAGCAAACAAAATATTTTTTTTTAATTTGGTTATAGCATCAAAGATGGCTAATGAGCGTTGGAAGTGGAATCTTTTATTTTAGATTATCACCAGATGATAAAAATAAATCATATCAATGTAAATGTGCATTTTTTATTATGTCAGAAAGCATTTTAGTTTACTTCATTCCAAAAAAAAAATTTTTTTAAACCTTTTATTTTCAATATGCTCGCGCCCCCTCTAGTTTTGAGAAACACTGACTTACATATTTGAACGTAACATATGGTTGCATGATGTTTCCTTCGAATGCATATGATACTAATGACAGAATCAGAAAGAAAACTTTAAAACAAAGCTCAAATAAGGCACATTGTACATTTAATATTTTTTTATAAATATTTTAATCTTTAAGCTATATACATCTACAATTAGAATTACATTACAATAGTTAAAAATAATCTTCATGTTATAGAGGTGATTCATTTTCTGTCTTAGAGTGTACCTTAATGTATTTTTAATCAGATCTGAGTTGCAGTTTATTTGGCTCACATAAACAGTATACTTATTACTTACTTATAAAGAAACAGTATACTTATAAAGAAAATTATATGGTTTTTGATTTTAATATATGTTTTGCACTGTGATTATTTTAATGTATGTTTTGCACACGATGATTATTGGTGATAAACCTTGTAATTTTGAACGAGGGTAAATTTTGAGGTAGACAACTGAGCTGCCACCTCCTTCTTCGAAGAAAAGTATACGTGAAAATCGTAGGGAGCTTGAAAGCGGAATTTTTTTTTAAATCTAAATGCTTAAGGAGTTTGAATATAATTTAGGAAAATTAGTACCAACTCAAAAATTAAATGTACCGGAAATCTAGATACATGGTTTTTCACTAATATCCTATTTTGTTGATGTAATAATAAATCGAATGAAATACATTTTAAAAAAAATTGCCGTTAAAGTACCAGTCGATTGGCAGTTGCATTTATCTTTAGTAATTTGCTGATATTACCAGAAATATGAACACATTACTGTAAAATATATCGATTTATTTCTAGTGTTAACTTTATTTTTTTAAAAAAAAATATACTCTACTTACGTCAAAGAAAAATTTTTTATATTTGTCTATCATCTGAAAATGGTTCAAAAATATTTACTTTTAATTACTTCCTAGACTTTACATAACACTAATATGAACACTAGTTCACACACAATATTCTTAGATAAATATAGCTGAACTAACCTTCGTGTAACTTTCTTATAATAAAATAGTCAAATAGTTATTAAATATTGAATGCAACTAATGAAGATGCTATGCAGTTTATATACAGGAGAAAGTTTATATACAGAAAAAGTTTGAATCGGATAATTTTGAAATAATTTATTATTAATGATGTTGATTCAACATAAAGTGTTATTTTCAAAGACGAATTAAATGTAAAGATACAAATTTTATATACCACATGATATGTAGTCATTGATCACAAGTTCTAAAATATTGTATGAATAAGTGACTTTTGCATGTTTAGTTTTGTACTTTGCGAGTTTTATTTTTCTCCTTTTAGAATTCTTGTAGCATGATTTTTAGGAAATAATTTATTTTGATGGAGTATTCTCTACTATTGTACATATGCTTATTTCAACTGTTTTTAATCATTCTAAGATATATGATACAGAAATAAGTTGTTCCGAAATATATATGTGGAATATGTTAACTTATCTCTCATCAATAAAATCCTATTCTAAATTTACAGGTTTCCATTCAAATGTATTTTTATCCGAGTTTTCCAAAGTGTGTCCATTTGTAGAAAATTAGAAAATCCTCCAAATATTTAAAATATTTCTTTACCAGATAATATAGTTAAGCATATAAGAAAACCAGATTGAAGCTACGAAAAAAGGAAGGACTAGATTTGCTTCAATTAATTAAAAAATAAAATGAGAAATGCCGCTTGAGGGCAACTTACTTTCGCTCTTATTCTTGAATGTGATATGAATCTATAAGAGAAGATGCCAAACACTTGTGTTAGTTGTAGATTAGCAATTTTAAGAATGAAAGGACTACTTTATTTATGTGTTGGTGTAGAATAGGTAGTTGAGCTCTATGTCATCATCTCTTTTTTAATACAGTTGAATATATGAAGAGAATTAATGCTATAAATAAGTCTTTGATAAATGTATGTTACTAGTGTACTAGTATGGAATACTATCTCCTTTATTTTGTGTGAATATTTTTCTTGAAGTTCTTAAGTAGTAATCCTCTTCAAATAAAATAAGGATAAAAATATTAGAAAAAAACAATTATGGGAGTTGTCTTTTGCATCTAATTTTAGGATGATGGGAAAAAAACGAATGGGTAAAATAACTTTCAGAATTATTATTTATCCTAAATACTACCTTGAAGCTTTCTACATCAACAAAGCTTCACCTTTATGTGTTGTAAGAAACAAGCAGATAATTTGGTCCTGTACGGTAATACAATTAATGACTTTGTGAAGTGTTGATAAACACGCACACCTTTAAATTAAAAAAAAATATATGACTACTTGGATAAAATAGCACACACATTATAGTTATACCCAGAACTTTAACAGAGACGTAGAAAATTAGATTCTGTCCCAGAACAGCGATGGACTGCAGTAAGAACGTAAGGTGGGACAGTGTGATAATCACGTAAGTTTAATTCGCTTATGTCTGGGTATGATTTTACATTTAAATATTTATAATTTATTTTTAGTCGGGAACATAGATGAAAAATATAATAATATAAAGAACAAATTGTTTAATAAAACAGAAATTCAAAATCGAAAATTGAAACTATTTTCTTGCAAAAGGTTACATAGAATATAACAAAATAGTCTCCAGCAAAATTTCCTCGTAGTATACTAAAATATTTTTTTTTATTAATAGTTTTATTGAAATCAATGGAGTCTATGTTTCTAAAAAAATGTATAACATTTTTTCAGCTAAACAGAGGCTTTCTGTTAAAGTCCTAACCATCATTCGATCTCCTGATTAAACGGGGACAAAAGACTTACGTTTTTCTATGTCGTCTTGCTCTTTCTTATGCATTTCTGTCAACTATTGATCTTTATATAAACCAGCAAAAGGTTTCCCACAAGGTGATCCTGCTATTAATAGTTTGGCTGATTTATATTTACATTTTAAGAATATAATTATATTATTAATAATGATTATTTTATTTGTCGATATATAGAAAATCTACTTCTTTTTGGTAAAAACAATAATTTCAACCCCAATATTAATTTTTATCCTGATTACTTAAACATAGTTACAATTAATAATATTTCAGTTAAAACTAATTATTTAGATGTATCATTGTACATCAAGGATTACAAATTACATACTAATATTTATGATAAAAGAGATGCTTTTAATTTTAACATTTTTAAAGAGACATACTGAAACTCGAATTTATCAATCTCGATATGTAGATACATTATTTTAACTATATTTTTATCGTAATAATGTTTAGTTAGTGATAAATACTATATATATATAGTTTAATAACCTTACCAATGTATTAAACATTGATATCATTCTAACTTTTTTACAATATTATTTCTAATAGCTATCAGTGAAATGAAAATCTGTAAGGATAACAGAATTTTTCAATTAGTTATACAGATATTCAATAGAAGGCGTCACGTGTTAAAAATGAATAATATTATATTTTACTTAAATATTCTTGTGTATGTTTTTATTTTCTGTAAAATTTTACATCAATATTTAAGTTTTTTAATGTATATACACAGTCTTAAAATTATTTTATCATAATTCCCTATAATACATGCGGTACTACAATTTACCTTTTGTATCGAGCAGGAAACATAATTTGATCTTGTATTCACGAAGCAAGTCTTGCCATCTACTTTATTGCATCGACTTTAATTCTATTCTATTAAGTACTAGTAGGCGGTAATGTTATCGTCATATTATTTTAATAGTATAGTGTATTTTATTTGTAATACATTTAATTTTTTTTCTAATATTATTCCTTCATTTTCCTATAGCTCAGTAGTAAAGGCAAATTATATGTGTAGGTTTGCTGGCCCTAAACCTTCGTTTAAACCTGTAATATTAGTTACTAAGGTCAGAAGTTTGCTGTTATGAATAAAAATAAGGATCGATTTATAATTAAAATCTAGGAATAGGATTAGAATCAATCATGTTAATTGGATGACCAATGTATTTCGACTTACTGCGATCTTGCTTCCATGCTGGACACCTAAGTACATTTTTTTATAGAAGCTTGAGGAAATAAGAAGAGTTTACGATGAGTCATTGAGAAACACGCAAAGAACTTTTCCAGTCTATATTTTACAAAAAAAAAAAAAAAGGCACACACGCACACCGTTACATTTAGAAAAAACATTGCACAACACCATCACAAAAAAGCGATGCTTCCATCACACACAAATACGAATAGAATGGCATTTTCCTGCCAATCACAAATCCTTCTAGAATAAAAAAAGTTCTGTTCGTGGCACCATCTCTGGACGGCGAAAGGAGTCAACTGTTCTTAACATTTGCTATTGCAGTAATGCGTGTAATATTTCCTAATATCTTGACTAGTTATTCTTCGTTTTTATAGCTATATATATATATATATATATATATATATATATATATATATATATATATATATATATATATATATATATATATATATATATATATATATATATATATATATATATATATATATATAATAAATAGTACAAAAGAATATCGTACTAACATAGGATAACTATAGAATTTACAAGAATCTCAGTTACAGAGGTATTAAATTTTTAAGGACCTAAAAAGTCATTGGACTAAAATGGAGGACTATTATAATTATTTATATATACATATATATATATACATATATATATATATATATATATATATATATATATATATATATATATATATATATATATATATATATATATGCAGAAATAGAGACACAGAGTGAGAAAAAGAGAGATGAGATATAGAAAGAGTGGAAGAAATACCGATATGTATTTCTTTTTCTTCTACTAAAAAAAATTGAACCTTTTAGGATCTAAAAAAAATTTTAAAACTATATTTTTTCTGTCCCTTTTTTATAGCTTAAGTATTTAGAAAAAAAATTGAAATATGAAAAATTTGATTTATATGTATCACCGCATGAATCACTAAATATTTTATTAATTACATACTTTCTTTAATAGTAAACTGAAAATTCAATATTAATGAAATTGACACAAAATGCAAACATTTTTTTTTTTTTTACTTTATCATTTCCTCTAAAGATAAGTCATTATAACATGTATTTAATATCCTTTCTTGTACGATGCACTGCTGATCCATTAAGAACCAGTAGATTAGAGGCCTTTAAGATAAAGTATTTTCTAGTTTCTTAGAATATTTTCTGTTCTAGATTTTGCTCTTTCGCTTACACTCTTACCGGTCATCGTACTGGGAATGGATGACAGCATAAAGCTCTCACATTTCAACACAGATGACATATACTCACATATGGATTTACTATGTCGATCGGAATGTCACTTTGAAAAAATTGTTCTCCCTACGTTCAATATATCTGGGAAATAAAGAAATAGCTTATCTTCTCTTATTATAAGCTTTATTCGTCTTGCAAATAATTTAGTACCTAACCTAATTTTTGATAATTTAAGAATTTAAAAGCGTCCGTTCAATATATAGAAATGAACTAGTAACATTTTTGAGTATGGTGCATAAAATTTAAGTCCAATCACAAGCGATTGATTTCCGATGTACTGAAAGAATATGTAGCTGAAAAGTTTATAAAAAAATTACACCGAAATAAGTCTTTCTTGTATAGTATCGGAAAAATGTCTATGTCTTTCTAGTTTCCTTGAAATAATAGATTTCTATTTTCCCCTTCTTTTTCCAGTTTTTCTCTTCTCTCTAAAGAGTAAAAACGCATTTGTTTGGTCAAAAACAGAAAAAAAGAAAGAAAAAAAAGAAAATTTGGATGCACTCCATTTTGTTCAGCAGAGATGGGAATTTGTTTTTCTGACGCCTATATATATATATATATATATATATATATATATATATATATATATAATAGTCGAATGGTCGGAAAACTTTTTAGAGTTACTTACAGATCTTGCAAGAAATATCTATAAAAAGAAGAGAAAAAAAATATTCTCCTTGCGGTTAGCTTTTTTTTTAAAAAAATGACTATAGTCATTCAAAAACATGTATACACACTTCCTATATTAAATTTTAAAGAATTTATGAGAATCAATAATGCTTATTTGCAAATGGAACGGATAGAAAATATATCAACATTAGATAAAATTGAAAAACAGAGCAAACAAAAACACACACATAAAACAAATAATAGATGCATAAACACACACACACACATCTTAAATAGTATTTAATTCTCCACTTAGTATTTTTCTTTTTAATTTCTACATCCTACCCTGAATGAATCAAACCGTGTGTGACCTAATTATATCATTTTTTTTCATTGCATCTCTCATTAGTTCCAGTCATGATATCCCCATTTTTAATGTATTTTCTTCAAATGAATAAATTTGTTTTAGTTCATAATATTTTCAAATTTTCAATTCCTAATATTAGCTCACACTCTCTCTATGTTTCTTTCTTTTTTTATTTATCTTGGTGGAATTTTCAATCGTTAATAAAATACATTTTAGAGCACCCAATTGAGCTGAAATTGTATATACATGATTATTTTGGTTGACAATACAGTAATTTAATTTTAATAAATAAAAATCAGTTGATTAAAACTAATTATTTGAAGAATTAGAAATAAATTCACGTTGGCAACTTAGCGAACATTTCGGCGACTTTCGTCAAAACTTGAAACGGTTTTTTTCCCCTCAGGGTTTAAGGCATTCAGTTGAACAGAAATTTTATAAACACGATTGTTTCGGAGGACAATACGATACTTTAATGATAATTAATAAAAATAGTTTCCACTTAATGTTATGATTATGTCATATGTATATACTTAATTATATTAATTGTAACTATTTAATAAAAAGTAGGTAAAATAAAATTTTTCTTTGTTGATCTATAAGTAGGAATTGGCTTAGAATTTTCTTTTTATATTACTGGTTTTTCTTCAACTATACGACTCCTAAATTTATACAACTAAATGTATAGATATACATAACGTAACAAAAAAGAAATTGCAACGTAAACGACGTTCGCATTCAAAGACGTTTGGATCAGAAGTGCAATTTTTTTGTTTCTAATAAATGATTAGAGGGGCAACTTGTGAATCGGAACTGTGCATACGGCACATGAATATAAGAAGCGATTTCCAACCTACTGAGAAACATTTCACTTTCTTTTCGATTGCAATTACCTTACGTTGATTGTAGCAATGCTTACCGTAATGTGATTTACACCTGTGTTGTAGTTACTAATGCGACCTGACCAAGAAAGTTCAGATCTGGACCTATGAAATTCATCATTCAACAAAGGACTAAGTGACGCCTGTCGTTAGCCGAATCTTTGAGCATCATACAGGTAACAGTACGATTTGACTCGTTTCTACACCAATTCTTAGGAGCACACTCTGGTCTCCCCCCCTTCAAGGAACATCAGGGGCTGCTCACCAACCTTACGAGAGAACTTGTGGGTCGATGGCTATTTAGAGTACCTATATGCCATGAAAGGACTATACGTTTCCAAGCAACCATACCTTCTGCGAGATTCGTACCCAGGCCCTACAGAACAGCAGTCAACGTTTCTAAACACTACACCGAATAGACGACATTCACACCTATTAAGAGCATATGTCAGAGTTTTCAAGAAAAAATGCAATACGATTAAAGGATCTGGCTAAGAAAATATAAAATCTCTCGACATGTTCTACATACAAAATTTTCAAGAGGCTCTGTCGGCATTCATGGTCATCACTGAAATATACGAGCAGTTTTGCTCATAAATGCTGAATCTCGCTTGTTACACACATGCGCCATATAATATATGGGGATTCTTAAGGCTGCCTAGTTTCAATCTAAAATATAGAAATATATTTCGTCTGTAGCCAAGCTAGCCAAGTTTTCTTTGCCGCGAAATCGTGGTATTGTTTCTTTTCCAGTCATAGTTTCAAGTCCTGGTATCATTAAAGATTCAGCTGATGCTCATTGAATTGATCTGTGTTCAAAAGTTTCCGGTTGGTATATAGTGGAAGAATGGGTTACTATCTCAGGTGACATCCTCATCGTTAATCATGTTTAAAAATGATGAATTTCCTTGATAGCAAATATATGATGTTTTATAGATTACTATTTTCTGTGGTCGGACGAGAATAGGTATTTTCATTATCGTATGACCATTGATTTACGCTGACTGCAGTGACGTAGGGACTGGGTTGGAATCACGGAGAAGGGATGTATTTTTCTAAATGTATAGTGCTTCGCGGTATTAGGTTATCTAGTTTCACTTCCTCTCATGTGGTTGGTGGAAGACCCCTGGTGTTTTTCTTCTACACGGGGTTGTAACCGAGAAAATCGTGCTGTCCCCTGCCTGATGATCAAAGCTGATGCTAAATATAGATGTAAAAATCGCCACTGTGAATTCGCCCTTCGCCACTGTGAATTTCGTGGAGTTTGATCTGATGTTACTGTTGATCAGGTGGCATAAGTAACCACAACACTTTTTTCTGTCTTTAATTATGCATTAAGTGTTGATCTGCATTTAATGAATTTTTTTTGCATATTTGGAAGTTATTATTTTTCATTTTCTTTTCCTTGTGTTGTATTTTTCGATCTTTATCTACTACTTATCTCTCTTTTTTATTTTTTTTTGAATCTGTAAAATCAGTCTTAGGTAAGTAATACCTGCTTGTGGTCTGGAACACACAATACTTTTTATTTCAGCTGTAAGTTATCTGAATTCCCTATCGTGTTCTTATGTAAAAAAATGTAAGCGATAATTTACGGCCGGGTGGCGTCGTTAGTTTTTCGCTGGCCTCCAGCACCTAAGATAGCAGGTTCGACCCCATCCCAAGTCGGAGGATTTTCAAGATGCAGAAAATTGACAGCGTCCATGTCGTATGATTAGGCGGCTTGTATATATCCCTTGAGTATCCATTTGGTTTGGGTTTTCTTGACAATATTAAATTCCTAAGTACAACTTCGCATCATCAGAGCCCAGGTGTCTGCCCCTGGGGAGGAAACTGGGAGTCAAAATCATTTGAGGCAATTTGTATTGCCCATATGATGCTGCACTAAAAAGTAACAGCTTTTCCCACGGAATCCACTAGGTTTGCAAAGGTAAAAATACCAATCTGTAGCCACATTAGCATATATATATATATATATATATATATATATATATATATATATATATATATATATATATTCAATAAAGGCTGATTATAGGAGTGGTTGTTTTCCGAAGAACTGATTTGCAGCTCTAAGCCATTTAGCATGAGAACACTTTCAAAGAGCAAGCCATGTTCTATTGATATAATGTATTCGGCTTCAAATGACAATGCTAATAAACAATCAATTAAACAGACGCAAAGTACAAGTTTATTATATTCACTCCAATGTGGTGTATTGGCTGTAACCAAATTTCAGTGAGGCATATGACATTTTAACATTGCGTACTGCAAGATGAATAAGAATGACAGAAAAAGAAAAGAGAGTGATATCATTCTCTACATTTATTGTTTCTGTTATTCTTTCCCGAAGGGAAGAAAAAAAATGTCAGAGCCGAATACAGGTTGTATTTTAGATGCACGTCTATCGTTGCTCCCAGCATGGTGCACCATAGAGGTGAAAGTATGATTTAGCATGGTTCCACTCTAATTTAGAGAGGAAACACTATAGGGGGCATGGATCTATTTTCTCTTCCACCAACCTCACGAGAGGACTTGCTTCTCGACGGCTATTTAGATTCCACCCATGCCTCAAAGACACAATACATTTAAAGACACCCATGCCTTCTCCATATTTCGTACCCAGTTCCTACAGCATGACTGTTAGGGTCACTAACTGTTAAATCGGATGGGGGACTTCTTGACAGCTAATGCAACAATGTTTGGGATTTGTACTGTTTATCCAACAATGTCTAAGTTCTATTGGTGTGTCAACATGCTCTTGTTTGTATGTGTGTTTGATTGATTTCTCAAACTATTCATCTGCTAGCTAACTTGGACTTTTGCGATCAACATTTTCAATGAAAGAAGGTAGCTAAGTTCCAATTTCTATTAAGAGCTGAAAGGAATACAGTATAATCCAACCAATTGCTGATAGCTTGATTAGTTTAGGGTCTATTTCTTTGCTGGTGGGGTGTGGTATAATTATTAACAGTTGCACATCATTGCAAATGTTCTCAAAAGTTACGTTGATTACCGTGCACTATATGAACAAATGCTTGTAACCCTATATACAGCTTTTCGAGGAGGTATTGGCTCTAATTTCCAATTATTGAATGATAACGCTCAACCTTACATGGTTGTCGCTTAAATGATTTCCTTTAGCATGAGGGTAAATTGTTGTCTTTCAAACTGTGGGGTTCTCCAAAGAAGGCTGTGATATCTCTGTAGGGGAAGGTGCATGTACGAGTTTATTGAAAAGTCAAAAAATAAAAGACTTAAATTAAGTATTAATTTACTGAAAGGAAGAAAAATCTGAAATAATAAAAATTAAATACTCATTTACACTGATACATGATACTTTTAATTTTATTAGTACCTCCGACAGTTAAAAGCAAGTTTAATAATTACTAGTGCCCCTCATAGGCTTGCCATGTACAAAATTTAATATTTATATTGATACCTTGTATGGTTTATGATTAAATTCTAATAGCAGCTTTAGTGCCAAAGTATATTTTTATTCCATTCAGTACATTTTTAATGCTTGGAGGAGACGAGATGAAAATTATAATTGAGAAACTTCAGTCTCAAATATTGAAAGTTTGAGAGGCACTGGGAAAAATTAATGTTTTTCTGTATATTTTAGTCAGTGTATATATTTCACATAATATGCGTTATTTACACTAAAGTAGGAATGCAACTACTAATTGACTACTACTTAAACTGCAACTTATTTTAAACAATATTTATTTCGCTTTTAAATAAACATAGAAAAACATATTAAACATATACTCAATAGTATTTCTTTTTTGGTGGCTATGATACCTGAATGGAAAAATTTGCTTAAAATATTTTACAATCCATTTTTTTTTTATATTTAAAAGTACTCTTTTTTACGGAAACGTGAAATAACAATTATGTCTAAATATAAATTGTGTGCAACGAATAAATACTCCCCCCCACCCTAAACAAATACTTATTCAAAATTTTGAACAAGTTATTTTTTAAAAAGAAATTTAACTGGAAAAAAAAATGCAAAAATAATTTTAAGAAAATTTCAAGGGATTTAAGACGTTAGCAGCCCTGTTTCGCACATAAAGAACTTCTTATAACTTTAAATTTAAAAATCAATTCAAAAGAAAAAAGTCATTTTGCAAAAAAACCATAAGAAAAATACATCTAATGAAAAATGATTGCTTTGATTTTTCCTTAATTTGGTGATGACCATGGAATGATAGTTATGGATTCTAATTTTTTTTTCTCAAGAAATATTTAAAAATAAGAATTCATTAATTGAATAGAAAATACTAAATTTAATTAGTTTTCTTAGTTTTTTCTTTTATTATTTTTGATAAATAAAAATCTCGCACTGCTTGAGAATTAAAAAAACCATTTGTGCTTTCCCTCAGAAAATTAATTTATAATTAAAGTTATACGTATCTCTCACTTTACGCAATCTCTCTGTCTGTCTCTCTCTCTCTCTCAATTGATTCCATGAAATACTTTTTGTAGCCACTGAAATGAGAAAAAAAAGTTTATGCAATTAATTTCTTAATCAAATGTATATTTTGCACTTAATTTGACAACTCGAGTGTCATTTAATACATAGTTCAATTTCTTATTACCTATTGTAAACATTTTTTATCAAAAAAATGGAGAAAAATAAATAAAAGCTTTAAAAAAGAGCGAAGAAAATTCGTGAAACAAATCATAATACTTGTTTAATGTAATATAACTTAATAAAATCTAAAAAAATCCAAGATGAATTAAAAGAAAAGTTAAAGTAAAATAAAGTTAACAATGAAAAAAATAATTATTATGAATTGCTTTCCTAAGAAAATGAAAGAAATTGAAAAATTCAGTTAAATAGGATATGATTAGACCTTCCTTGAATAGAGAATCATGTCTTGCTGATACCAAAAAAATTACTTTTATTTTCTTTCGTAGAAAATTGTGGATTTGTAATTTAACAACGTCTGAGATTATAGAAGATGATCAGGAAAACAATCTTCTTCGAATATAATTTTATTTTTTTTCAAAATCATAAACATGCATATCATATATTGTTTCGTAATTTTAAATTATTTTTTATAAATCAGCAAATTATATATTTGCAATATATTCTATTTAATGTATTCATTAAATGAAGATTATGTTATATTTGTTTACGGAATGTGTATAGTTTTATATTTCATCGAGAATGCTTTTTGTGTTTCTATTTTCGACATGTTTGGTATCAATTGAACTATGCAGATAGATATATGCTTTTAAAGCATATATATATAACCTTTAGATATATGCTTTAAATAAAGGAATATTTTTTTTAAAACATTTTCATTGCATTTTCCTGACGTAAATTTGTACTAAATATTTTCAAAATGTAAATGCAAATGGCTATGATGTCTCCAAAACTTTTTAAACTTTTACAAATCTATTTAATAATATATAAGATGCTGAAGGAAATACTTTCTCTTCTCGGAGGGGAAAAAAGTAAAAATAATGGAGTTAATTATTATTATTTAGATTGAAATCTAGGAAAACTTAACTCATAAAATTATAAATTTGCAGTTGATGTGAGAAAATAGTTAATGCAGACGGATCAAATGAAGATCTTTTTAAAAGTAAATTTTTAAACAAAATTTTAAGTTGGTTTTAAGAAATTAAAATAAATAATGTAGAATATAGGGTATATGCACATAAATATCATAAGCAACTACAATATAACTGTATGACGTGTAGCATATAATAAATTGTACATTTAAATTAAACTTTTTTCCAAATGTTAAAAGAAAATTATTATAAGTCGACATTGTTAACTTTTGTGGAATTTTTAAGCTTTTTTTAGGTTTATATATTAATAAAAATATATATAAATATGGTTAAAAATATATATTTCCGGGTTTTTTTTTAAATAGGAGACATAAAGCCGAGCCGATTTTTTTAATCAATATACTCTAGAAACATTCCCTTTCGCCTAGCTATGTAAAAAGGTGGACAACAAATAAATAAATAAAAATTCACTTCGACGTCGTATTGAATAATTTCCACTATGTTTTGCACATTTTCTTAGCTATTTAGCTCACCAGTATCTTACTTCTAATGTTCAACAGGACGACTATGGGTATGCGTATTTAGGAAAATGTCGAAACTTGTAAATTCGAGATATTTATTATTTAGAAAAAAAAATCAGTTAACAATTTTCTTTAATTATCAATATTTCATATTTGTATCCTACTTATTTTTTTCCATTTTAATAAGCAACATGTAATAAACGCAAGTTTCTTTTTTCATTTTTTTACAAAAAATCGTGTTCGTTGTTTTTGTGATCGTTTAATATTTTTCAACACCTATGATATTTTAAAATTAAACTTCTATTATATTATTACTATATTCTATGATTTTGTTCAACTCGACAAAATTGTTTAAAGTACAAGGCTCATTTAAAGAGTATAGTGCCTGTATAGCTTTCTTCACGGCTCTTGCATTTGTCATGAGTATAAGCAAGGAATAGAAACAGACTATTTTTGTAGTAATTATTAATTTCGTAATGCCATATTTTTCACCTATGGATGTAGAAGAGAAAAAGAAAATACTTATCAATGAATTTTGATATAAAATTGGCATAAAAATGTGTGTCTTCTCACAAAGCAAAACCTAAAGATTTATTTCAGTATGGTATTATTTTACACAAATCACTTTATTATCACCTTGAACTAAATTAAAACTAAAAATCATTGCAAATCAGAGAATTTGGAATCTATTTTCATACATCTAAACAAGAAATCTTCCTTCTGCATAAAAACCAGACTAAAGTCAGTCACTTTAGTCTATTACACATTTACAGTTTATACATTTTTTATCATATAAATATTTATATTTTTAAGGATAAAAATACTTTTGAATATTTTTATA
Organism: Trichonephila clavipes; assembly: GCA_019973935.1. NCBI lineage: Eukaryota > Metazoa > Arthropoda > Arachnida > Araneae > Nephilidae > Trichonephila > Trichonephila clavipes. The sequence continues at coordinate 170,228 of BMAU01006808.1, forward strand.
AATATGTTGTACAAGACAATTAACTGTAGAGTAAAACAATTGTTATAATTTTTCTATTATGCATCAAATAAAAGTTAAAGTTATACTTTTTTCTATAATGCATTCAAATAGTTATTTCACTTGGATAGCCATGGCTATGTTTTTGGTATAACAAGGGATCTATGTGGATATATTTAGCTAAGGAGCCACTGATTCAGATAATAACATTTTTCACCTAAATTCTTCGTGTTGCTTCTGAGAACTACATTAAGAAACAATTAATCATTTCTAATTAAAATGGGTACAAATGATGTTTAAACGAAATAAATATGGGATTTTTATTCTCTCCTTTCTAAGATCATCTATAGTGTATACATTACTTTTTGTCTCACGATCAATAACATTGCAATATATCGTATCAAAATAAGAATATATTTTCTGACGAAAAAAAAACTCGTCAATGCATTGGCTAATATAACTTTCTAACTAAATATTAATAAAGGGAATGTTCATAATATTCGAAATAAATTGGTTTCAGCCATTAACCATTCCTAAAAAGAAATAGATGATTGAAAAACTTTTACTTACTGAAGTCAGGACAGATCATAATGTACATATTTCAATTGTTTTAATATCTCACACGTAAATATTTTTGAATTTAAATGCGTTTCATTTAAATCCAGAAAAAATTGTTTTTGCTAATTTTTAAGAAAAATGTATTATGTGATTTTTGTGGTTTGCGTTAAATAGTATGTAAATTATTACGTCATTATTTTTCGCTTATAGAATTTCCATTCATTCACCACACAATACTTTTCAATACTAAGCTCAGGTAAATATTATCCCAGCTTCAGGAATAAATTATGTTTCTCAGATAAAACACAAGAGAAGTGTCTAAACTTTTGAAAGATAAGAACTACTCAAATTTCACACAAGATGAACAAGAGATACATTAAATACGAGTTAATGATTTATTTATGGAAATGAATCCTTAAGGAGACAGCAGGTAACATCAGCTGCTTACTTTTAAATGACGCTGAATATTAAGAATATGAGAAAATTACATTTACTTCTGCGATACTGAAGAAATATTATTTTCAGTGATATATCAACTTAACATGACTACTGACATTAGATATTTTGTGAAAGCACTGACTCACAAGTTGACTAGGTTTTTACTCACGTGGGCCTGGGATGAAAAAAAAATCCCCATGATTGTAAGACATCATGTGCTGCTGAAATTATGGTTTATGTCAGTGCTTCTCAAACTTTCAATACTGGCACGCCCCTTTTCAATCCCAATTTTTATCGCGCCCCCCCTTATACATTAATAATGTACTGAATGCAATAATAATGCACTTTGATGCTAAAGCTACAATACGCGATCTTAATTATAAACCATACAAATTAATAACATAAGTATTATATTTTGTATACGTTACTTTTAATCAAAAATAAATTAAGTAATAGAATAATTATGATGTTATTTTTCCTTTCTCTAATTTTAAAATTGAACATATTGCAAAATGCGGTTGCTGCTTAAAAGACAAAATATAGGTATCAGCTAAATATAGAAAAATAACTTAGAGGGTCAATTTCTAATCATAAAAATTCCTTTGAAAAACTCTGCTTTTCAAGACAAGCCCATGAAAGTCACTAATACTTATTAAACTTGTTCTTAATTCAGTATTAATGTGAATTAGTTATAAAATACTCTGTGCAGCACTGATACTTTAAAAGCATACCAGCTGAAATACCCGCTCTTTGCACGAGTTCATTTATAAGAAAATAAAACATTATTGATGTAATAGCTTAATTGTAAGGAGAGTAACGCCAATTGCGTGACAATGTTTACAAAAACGTAAAATGATTGCTCAAATTTTCATTAGTTTTAAGAGAATTGTAATTATAAGCCTCACAGAATTAGCATTTATAATTGATGTTAAAGAAAGATCAATAATATAAAATTCCGATGAAGAATAATTGTATTGTTTTTAATATTCAAAGCGCAAAGACTTCATGTTTTAACCCGGGAGCAGGCGAGCACTCGATACGGTAGAGAATTATTGAGTCACCCCAATTCTCTTTTTCCTTATAATTATTTTATTGTACACGATACAAATCGTGATTCCAGCGAATAATTTAATTAAGAGAAAGTAAACTTACCTATTTTCAAGGAATTTTTAATTTTTCTTCGGTAACAAATAAATAATTTAGTCCGAATTAACGATATCGTGTTATGTGTGTCCCGCACGACCACTTCCTGTTAAAAAGTGTATTTATTATGATAATATGTATGTTGCTGCTAAAAGCAATTGTGTAAAACGTTTTTAGTTATGCTTTATATGTTTAAGATATGTTTATATGTATCATAAAACTCCTTTTTTGCATGGAAAAAAGCGCACCAGAGTAAAATACATTACTTACAACTTCCGTAAATGAGAAACAAACATAAGAGATGGGTCATAACTAACTGTACGAATAACTTAGGTCAAACAGATTATCAGCAAAAACAGATTACAGCTATAATGTGCAGTATTTCAAAAATAATCACAGTGATGAATTTTTTATGTTCCTAAATTTTTCGATTCTGGGTCTGGGATTTGTTTTCTCCCTGAAAGAGCAGTATGTTAGGATTAAAAAGAAAACGTAATAAAAAATATCTCATTACGGGATTACAGCAAATCAAATAAAAGTTTTTTATTTGGTTTTAGGATCAAAGTTGGCTAATTAGGTATTGAAGACGTTTTTATTTTTGATGACTTAATATCGCGCGCCTATAAATTATATCAGAGTAAAAATGCATTTTTATTATGTCTAAAAGTATTTTGTTTTAATTCATTCCAGTAAATTTATTATTTTTTAAATCTTTTATTTTCGATGCCCCCTTGTAAGGTTATCGCACCCCCCTAGGGGGCGCACTCCATTGTTTGGGAAACACTGGTTTATGTTGGTCTAAAATTAAAACTCTGAAAGATCAATTGCGTGAAAAGTAGCTTCAAGTTATATGCCCTTTAAAGTTCCTACTAAGGCACATGAATCACTGCTGTCTTTAGTGATGTAAAGTTAGAGCTCATTGCTGAGTATTGCGACTATAAATTGTGTTTTCCATGTTCATTTGAGTGCAGACATGGTTATCTGCAGGTCTTAAAGAAATTAGTTGAACATTTGGAATTAACTGCTTGTGTTCGTAGACTAATTGTAACTTTTACAGATCTTAGGGAACGACTTATAGGACATGTTCTTTACCATCATTATTCCAAACATCTCGTCTGCAAATGTATGTATCATATTGGCAATTGTACATGATATGTGTTTCAAATCCTGAAAATTGTTCAAGGGTAAGTTTACTGGAAAAATATCACATGCCCTAAAATCTGCACTGTTATTGTGTTTTTACATGCTACCTTGGCTTGTTGCATCATACAACTCTTTTCCCAATGAAACACATATAGGACATGATTTATTCACAGATATAGCGTCATTCACAGCTAACTTGAACCTATTTTTACTGAAACTTATCATTTTAACTTATTCTCAAGAATTTGGGGGAAGGTACCCCATTCGGGACAATTTTGTATGTGTTAAGCTTATAAATAAGGTATCTTCTCGGAAAGTCGGTTCGAAACTCGAAACCCTTCGGTGAGCTCTATTATCCCAAATTAGTAAGTAAGCTAGCATTATCTTTTATGGATATGACTGATGATGTACAACAGGTGTGTAGAAATCATTATCACAAATTGATATAAATCAAATGTACATACAAATTTGCAGGCTTGAATTCAGCAAATTTTTCAGGCTTGTGGCGATACACCAATCAACAATACTTCCCTCTAAACTAATTTCTGTTTTGTGTTAGTTTTTATTTTCCGTTAGAGTTAAAATATTTTTATTTACACTCTTTTTATTCAAGATCATACAAACTTTCTTATAAGATTTAGAGTTATATAGTAAAAAATATATATTTAAATATGTGTGTTTTTGTAAATTATAAAAAAAACAATGTGACCATATTTTACGCTTCCTAATGAAAAATTGGAAAAACTGCAAAAATAAACAATATCTCTATAAAAAGAAAGAATATTATATTTGATAAATATATATAATAAAAGAAACACAAGAAAATAAATGTTATAATAATAGAATATTTAAAACTGTGTTATTTTACAATATAAATACAGCACAATCTAAATACAAAATATTACCAAATATGTCAAACAGTAGAGTTCAAATGAAATGATTAAAAAAAATAAAGTAAAAGAATTCAAGAGAAAAATAAATAATTTTTAATTCAAAAACACTACTTTAGAAAAATTTGCATTCATTTTTAAGGATAATTGAATAATATGTTACAAATGAGATAATTATCTTTAAAAGATTCCCTTTTCTCCATTTATATGAGCATATAATTTGATTAAATCCTCTTAAAAACATTTCAGTTGGAGAGAGAAAGTCATACAACGAATAAGGTGATATTATCCCCTTCTATTTCTCTTCGCGTCAGAAATTTCTCTTTTCATGAATTAAGACGAAAATAACATATCGCGAGAGGCGTGTTATTTCTCCCTCCACTCATTGTACATAGAAGATTTTTTTTTCTTTCTTTTCCAGGGATGTATCTGCTCTTGTGTGTTATTAAGATGGATAAGCACTGGCCACGAATCGATACAAAGGACCACCCTACTGGCAATTTCTGCGTTTTCTTCTCATCCCCCGCCCCCTCCCTGTTCCTTCTCTTCATCTTCCTTTTCCACAAGCATTTTGTTTCTTATTATTTTCTTCCCAGGAGAAGGGGGAGCCTCCAAACCCTAAGTCGTTCCATAATCAAATGATACTTCTAAAGAAAGAAAAATAAAAAGAAAAGAGGGGGAGAGAGAGATAGTAAGTAAAAAATAAGATAGAAAACCCGGGCATTGGGTTCAATAAAATATTGACTGTCGTTCCGATGCTGCTTCTGTTGAATGTTAAGAAGCCTCCTGCTTCGTTGATGTAGTTTTTATACTGTGCTTTTACCTCCCTTTTCTTTAATGTTGTTTCCTTGGGTTTGAAGGAGACTCTACAAAAGAGAATAACTGGAATATAATAATTAAAATTGAAAACACAGTACTTCTGTGTGTTTTCCTTTCTTCCCCTTTTCGTATCATTATTTGATTTAAGTATTATTTTCAAGTGTTCCATTGTTCACTTTTTAAAACAGCATCAAATCGTTAGATTAAATTTTGAATTATCTAACAAATAAGAATGATTTTTTTAAACATTTATGACTCAAGAAGAAGAATAATTACATAGATTGTTCTTTTAAAGTTTAGTTTTATGTCACTCTAACTTTTTTGTTAAACTAACGAGAATGTAAATCGTGATTGCGAATTCAAAAAATAAAATATACGCAATTTTATTTCCAAATTAACTAAAGTTTTATGATACATGCAGTCATAATTTCGTAATTACATTTAAGCATTGCAATTTACCTCTCCACGATAAGTCTTACATGGTAATTCACTAGAAACAATTGAATAATTATAAACACAAGGCTGAAAACTCAGATTAAATTTCGTTTTGTCTTTTGTAGTTATTTAGAAGCACCTTGGTGCTTATTTCATTCCTTCTATTTTTTAAAAATTATAACTGAGAGTTAAGCGGCAAGTTTCACAAATCAACTGATAAATGATTTCTCATTTAATAAAGAAAAAAAGTGTGTGTGCTTATGACCACACGATAGAAGTGATAACTTCAAATATTGTAATATTATTTCAGGGATTAGTTAGGTGAATAAAAAACAAGATGATATTATATTAGTATTGTCATATAAAATTATTTATTCATATGTATGTACTCATAAGGGAATATTTTTGCTGAATATACATATTTGTTAATTAATTGTATTCTAAGAAGGAAACAATAGGATTATAGTAACTAAAATAGGTTATAAATACTTTAGACTCAAAATTAAAATATCTAAAAAAACTCCGTCAAGCGTTGTTCCGTTCTTTGTCGTACTAACCATTTGGATCATTAGACATAATTAAATTGAATTTTCATTTAAAAAAATCTACATAATTCTTTGATTTGTCTTTTGAAAAATCTACATTAAAATCCCCTCTTAAAATAAAAGGCAGTTTGTTCAGAAGAGTTGATCCGACTTCAAACACACATTGTAGGCAACTAATTTTTTGTCAAATAATTCAATATTTTTTTTGCTCTTTTATGGGTGAAATATAAATAGTAAACATTAAAATTATTTGTCCATTTTCTGCTTTACATTTCGCTGCACACATTTCTCTGATACATGAGTCATTAAACCCAAATGGTTCAGCACTATTTGACGCTACAATCATTTCTGAAGTGACAGAGTTGTCGTGTCTCCTTTATTTTTATATATAGCAACACCAACAGCTCTGTCATTGTGTCTTTGGAATTTAGCAATACAATGAAAATTTGAAACATCTATGCTTTCTTCATAATTTATACATGTCTCTGTTAAAAGTAATATAGTTACATGTTGCATAACACTGTTATCGAGATCCAAAGCTTGTGTACGCAAACTATGACAATTTTTCCCTTTTTTGTGGAAATGAAATTTGTGAAGATATCTGTTTGTGATTGTTTTAATTTTGTTTTGAAGTAACCTTTTAAATTCATTTTGTAGATATTTTAAATATGTAGATTATCATAGGTCATGGAAGAATTCTGGATCAGAATTTTCAGTAACAATGTAAAGTCCTTCAAGATATGTTGCTCTTGATAATTTGGTCGATAGCGAAACGAAGATTGAATTATTTAGATATAAAAAAATGAAAAATAATAATTAGGTTTTAAATAAATAGAAGGCGGCTATACGCATTCTATGTAATTAAAATTTTTCTCCCTCCAATTTTTTTGCACCCTAGGCATGCGCCTAGAGTTTCTAGGCAGAAAATAGGGCCTGCCTCTATCCGGAAGTTCCAAATATTTTGCCCCTTCCAAATTTTCTGCATAGGAATTGATTTTTTTATCTACAACAAATCTATATTTGTAATCGTAGCATTCGAATTTTATATTTTAAACGCAATAACCTGTTTTGTACTTTAAAACTTGAGATACTCTTCTTTTAAATTATCATCTGATTCATTTTTAAATTTCCTAGGGATTGTCTCTTTTGAAGTTTGCACCAACTGTTCATCTTTTGGGGAAACCAATAACCGAAACGTATGGTTTCCAAGTTTATTAGATGACCAGTTGGGCACACAGCATTAACGATGCATTAGTATACAATGTGTGCAGTTTTAGGCTAAGTAATTAATAACATTTTAAGTTAATTAAGGTTTGACAGAATAAACAAAACATTAATTTCACATTTAAACACTAATTTCTCATTTGAAACAAAATATCTTAAATTTATACATTATTAGAGATGTTAGCATAAATGCATCAATTTATTATACCGTGCCCTCAAAACTAAAACGAAAGAAATTCAATAATGACACAAGAATAAAGGGGAGGGAAGGGAATAAAAACCCTGAAAGAACGTCCCTATCATTTAATCACATGATTTGTTTCAGGGGTGGACCAATCTTGTCGGAGCATATTTTCCGAATACAGGCGAAAAAAGCAGAATGAGAGCTACATTCCCGAGCGTGACGTTCATTTAAGTTCACTCTAGAGCAAATCGCGCCGATAGAAGTTATTAGTTCAAAAATCTACATTGGCACACACTCATTTGCACGTTTATGTGTTTGGGTTACTTTTATCAAAATTTCAATATTGAAATAAGTTTGCAAATTTAGCTTGGAGTCTTTAGCTTTTAACAATAACAGCAAAGACATTTTCTAGATATATAGCAAATGCTAGAAGAAAATGTTCGTTTACTAAAGAGAAAAAATATCAATTAACATTATATATTAATATTAGTTTGCACAGAATCAACACTATTAAAGAAACTCAGCATGAAAAAGCATCTTAGAAAGAAAAATAGTCAATGTGTTCGAACCAAAGTTTAATGCATTTTATTAATTATTAATTTGAATTATGTATAATTATATTTTGCTGGTGTACATTGACTAATGGTTTTCATGTTGAAATATACTCTTATTTTCCTCATGAATTTTGCTGTAATTTTTTAAACAATTGTAGAGATTTATCATCAAAAATGACTTTAATTATATATGAAAATAATGTAAACTTGTGTAACTGTCTTACAGAAATGTATCGCCGAGAATTCAATAATATGACCATATAAAATAAATTAATACTTAATAGTTAAAAATTATTTTATCTCATATTAAAGCAAGTGTAATATATATATATATATATATATATATATATATATATATATATAGATAGATAGATAGATAGATAGATAGATAGATAGATAAATAGATAGATAGATATAAACATAAATAACGTTTATTTATTACACTATTTAAGACTGAATTTCATTCTGAAAATATGATGTTCGGAATTATATAATGAATCTCGGTTTTATAGCTTTCAAATCTCTAAGCTTTTGTGTATTTTTAGAGTTTAGGTTTTTGATATTTCAGTTTAAATTATTGATTAATGCCAAATATTTCATTTATAAATGTGTAATAAATTTCAGAATCAAATAACATTATAACAGTTAATGAATTGATTGCATTCTAGTCAAATAAACAATAATATTTTTTTAGTATGATAACACAGCAAAGCTGATTCTAGTTTCTTAACATTCATAAATCAATTTGAAAAAAAGATATTATTAGAAAGAAAACGAATAGAAATAATCAAACTAACAAAAATCGTACTGAACGTTGAATGATAAGATCAGACAAAACTAAAAAATTTCCTTGGGAATAAAAAGTTGTTGTTATTGTAATGTTTCGCGTTATTTTTTTCATGCATTTTAGAGTTAACTGAATATTATTCTATTAATTTAAATATGAATTTATATTTTGATGTCAGCTGTATTTTAGTGCCAATAGATACTTAATTCGTAACTGATGATTGAATAATTGATTATTTACGTCTCATTCAGAAGCAACAAAGATATTGTTCACATATATACTATGCTTTATTATACAAATTTTTATGAAGAGACAATGATCTTTCTTGAGCTGGGTATCCACTCTAAATATTAATAATATTTTGCTATTAATAAGAAAAAAAAATTATTTCGAAGCAATTTAAAAAATTATGTATATTGAAATGCAAACAAAAACACACATTTACCACACATTTTAATTTTTTTAAAAAGAAACACATCTTTATTTTTAATACAAATATTTAATGTGTACTTGAAGATAAACAATGGATACGTTAGCTGTGTATGTGGAGTTTTTCTCCCATAAATTATTTTGTATATTCTTAGATAACTAACATCTTAACTAACATCCACACATGCACATACACGGGCACACGCACGCAAACTGCCAGTACATCACCTCCTTTTGACTTAACTACTGGAGACTAAATTCATTGTAAACAATTTCTTAAAATGAGTTACTTAATTTACTTGTATAAAAATTAAAGTTTTGTATCTGAGTTGTTTATGTGAAGAACTTACAGCTTGCGTTGTTTATTTCGAGTCATGGACTCAAAACCTAGTACCATCAAGCCTTCTACATGTAGAGAGTCTATTGCATGCTAAGTTTTTTGAGATTCAATATCTTCACATTTGCATGGTGGAGAAGTATGAAGAATGCAGAGGTAGCGTAGATCTCGTCCTTGTCACTTGACTACGGTTAAAAATTAAGATGTTTAACAACAGTAGCCTCCAAGTAGATTAAAAGTGTGACTAAAATAAAATTAGACTTAAATGGAAACATGTTTTTCTAATTTAATGGTTTAGTAATAATTTATTTTTTAAATTTAAATATCGGCATTGATATATGTTTTCCCCTCGGTGGTCAATGTATTCTTAGCAAGGGCAATTCTCATGTTTAATAACACCGGGCTGAGCTTCAAATCTCATTTTTTTTACTTAAGATCCTTCTGTCTGACTTTTTTGTGAGATTAAAATAATTAATGTTTTCTTTCTGTTAGACTTTAGAGCTAAGTTCATTGGAATTTTTTTCTTAGTTAAAATGAAAAAGTTCTGATTGGATAATAAATACATTGCAAAAACAGACTTCAATCTCTAAATAATAGCTTTTGTATCGTCATACTAATACTTCATGAAAAGGAATATTTATATAAGAATTGAATGTTAAAAAATATTCTGGTTATCATATTTAATTGTATTGCTCGATATAAATCTTTTTTTTTTCAAATCATGTATTAATTAAACTCAGATTTGGTTTTCTTCCTTTATAAGTGAAGCATATCTATTTAGTTATGTTATATATTTATACTTACTTTCAATGATATATAGATTGAATTGATTTTTTAGCAAAACACAAAGAACCATAATTAAATACGCAGCGCAATCCCAATATCTTTAAAATATTGACATTAGACTGAAATACTGACAATAATATAAAGGAAATTTTTTTTCAAGTCAATTCGTACTAATGTCAACAAAGAAAATGTTTATTTTAGTTATGTTTTATTAAATAAATACAATTAATATAAATATAATATATATATATCAGAATCTCAACTTTAAATGGCAAAATGGAAAGATGGTTTTCATGCAACTTCCTAATTCCTTTTTTTTTCTATATATCGCTCATAGAACTTAATTCTTGTTTGTTACTATTTATTATTATTGCATTTAATTATTTCAATAACATTGTGTAGTAAAAACAAATCACATTATCAGAAATTAGGCTATCCTAGGTGGGATTTGAACCAACAACTTTTGGGTTATAAGTCCAAAGACCAACCCATTGCGCTACGGCAGTGCTTCTCAAACTTTCAATACTGGCGCCACCCTTTTCAATCACAATTTCTATCGCGCTCCCTTTATACATTAATATTGTACTGAATGCAATAAGAATGCACTTTGACGCTAAAGTTGCAAACTTCATTATAAACCGTACAAATTAATAGCATAAGTATAAAGATTTGTATATGTTACTTTTAAGCAAAAAAAAAATTAAGTAATAGGATAATTAATATGTTAATTTTCCTTTCTCTAATTTTTAAATTGGAACATATTTCAAAATGCGGAGGCTGCTTAGAAGAAAAAATATAGATAACAGCTAAATATTGAAAAAAACTCAGAGGGTCAATTTCTAATCATAAAAATTCCTTTGAAAAAATCTGCTTTTCAAGACAAGCTCATGGAAGTCGCTAATACTTATTAAACTTGTTCTTAATTCAGTATTAATGAATTAGTTATAAATTACTCTGTGCAGCACTGATACTTTAAAAGCATACCAGCTGAAGTACCCGCTCTTTGCACGAGTTCATTTATAAGAAAATAAAATATCATTGATATAACTGCTGAATTGTAAGGAGAGTAAAGCCAAGTGCACGACAATGCTTAAAATAACGTAAAATGATTTGTTTTTATCAATCGCTCAAATTATAATTAGTTTTAATCGAACTGTAATTTTAAGCCTCACAGAATTAGAATTTAGAATTAACGTTGAATAATGAACAATAATATAAAACTCCGATAAAGAATAATTGTATTAATTTTAATATTTAAAGCCAAAATACTTCAACATATTTTAACCCTCGAGCAGGTGCGCACTCGATACTAATGAACGAGAGGGGTTATTGAAACACCCCAATCTTTTTTCATAATTATTTTTATAGTACATAATAAAAATCGTAATTTCAGTGAATAATTTAATTGAAAGAAAATATACTTACCTACTTTAGAGGACTTTTCAAATTTTCTTTGATAATTTTAGGAAACAATCCAAGAAAACTGAAATAAAATTTTTCAAATGTGCGTGACCTTAAATAAAGACACAAATCACAGTCTCTTTTTGCTAACATTACAGGAATGTTATTAGCAGGCAAAACTGTCATATTTTGTTCAAGTTATTGTAATTTTCCTGTCCTTTCATGTTCGACAAATAGTGTGTTGAACTTGTGCTTGCTTGTGTGTCTTCAACAACGCAAAGTGTCTCTTATGTCTTCTTATTTTAGTTCATGGAGTTCTTAAGGTAGCATTTGAAATTTGAAAACTTTTCTTTCGTTTCATGTTCATCGCTTTCCTCAAATTTACTTTAATATGGATTATTTCAGCAAGTTCAGCCCTTTTTTATCAGTTTTAAATTATTTCAATAGAAATCAAAGATTCCCATTCCATTATAATATATATATATATATATATATATATATATATATATATATATATATATATTATATATATATATATATATATATAACCCAACAGAGCATATATATATATATATATATATATATATATATATATATATATATATATATATATATATATATATATATATATATATATATATATATATATATATAAATTCTGATCATTTATCTGCTCATCATGCTCATTTACCAAACCGCAATAAGTCGTACAACAAGATAATCAAAATCAGTAAGTTATTAATGGGGGGATGTAGCATGGACACAGAAAATATTTTGGAAAAGAAAGTTATCGCACCGGGAACTCAGTCAAAACAAGTACCTTAAGATTGTAAGAAAGACATTTGTCACTCCCTTAAAAGAGGGAGATATGTGACAAATATATTTCAGTTCGTGTTAAGTCTGTCAAGCAGGAGGATCGTGTCAGGGCCATTGGTAACAAAAAAACAATTTTACCAGAATTACCGATTTCGTGCTCTCTATGCTCGGCGTGACCACTCCCGGATTAAAAGTGTATTTAATACGTTATGGATGTTCTAAAAAAATTGGGTAACACGTTTTTTCAATATGCTTTATATGTTTGTGAATACTCATAAAACTAAATCTTGCTCTTTGTGCTTTTCCAAAAATCATAAAAATATTTTACAGGGAAAACAGCGCAGCAGAAATAGTTTATTTACGACTTCCCTAAATGAAAAAAAAAAACAAATACATAAGAAAAGGGACATAAATAACCGTAGAAGTAAGTTCGAAAATCAAACCTCAGCTAATAGACTATATTTCAATAATATAACAGTCTTGAATTTTTTATCTTCCTAAATTTTTTTTTGATTATGGGTCTGGGATTTGTTTTTACTCTGAAAAGTAGTATTTTGGTTTTGAAAGAAAATGTAATAAAAATCCGTCAACAGGGGATTACAGCAAATAAAATAAAATGTTTTTTTTATTTGGTTATAGTATCAAAGATAGCTAATGAGGTTTTTAAGTAGAAGCTTTTATTTTTGATGCTGTAATATCGCAGATGATATATAAATTATATCAGTGTAAATATGTATTTTATGCATGGTTTTGGACTATTTTGTTTGTGGCTATTTATAGATTAATTAAATATAATTAATGAACTAATGTTTGAAAAACTGTATTAACATCTAGTGTCATCCCCCTTTAAGTTCACAAAGATGTATTTGAACTTGAGTGGATGAATAAAAAGTATTTTATTAACGATTGAAAATTTGAATATATATATGTATATATATATATATATATATATATATATATATATATATATATATATATATATAACATATATATAATATATATAATATATATATAATATATATGTATATATATAACATATGTGTATATATAACATATATATATAATATATATATATATATATATATATATAGGTTAGTTTATAGCTGATCTTTGCTCGGTGGTGTACTGATTAGGTAAGTACAACGTCGTTATAACATTACCTATTTATCCTTTTTTTTTGTGTGGTTGATGGCTTTCTTTAGAGCCTTTTCTTAGCTGTGGTTTTAGTTTTGAGCATAGCTTTCTCTTACTTTAAAGAGCTTTTCATCAAGTTTGTTTTGATTAAAAATTAACTTCTTTCTGCTTTGCTAATTTTTTGTGTGGTGGATGGCTGTCTTTTGAGCTTTTTCTTGGTTTTGGTTTTAGTTTTGAGAATAGCTTTCTCTTAATTTTAAGAGTACTTTCAAGTTTGTTTTTTTAAAAATTTACTTGTTTCGCACGCACTTTGACTTTGTATCAATTTCTGGATTAATTACAGAAATCTCTATTTATTTTGACTTTTTTGAGCTTACTTTCAAGTTTGTTTTTTATAAATTAACTTGTTCTGTTTTACTTTGGTACACTCTCTTTTGATTGGGTATCTACTTCTGTATTTCACAGAAATATATCTGTTTTGACTTGTTGTTATTAGGATGAGGGAATTTCATAACTCTCCTCCCTCTTTCTCCAATAACAATTTTGGAAAGGATCTGAGTACTGTTAAAGAACTAAATCTTCGTAATAGTAATTCTAATATTAAAATATTCAAGACTAGAATTTTTTGGAACAAAAATGTCATTAATGGTCATCATAATCATTACAAACAAAACAAGTTAGATTCTAATAATCACATTTCTCAAAATATTAATAAATGTTACACTAAGAGTCCTGCTATACATGGAATTATTGATAATTTATCTTCTTATAATTTTGATAACTCTCAATCTTATAATAGTCTTAAGTTAAAATTCAATAAATGTAGAGATAGTAGATGTAAGACATGTACTATGTTAAATATGGATCAATATGATTGTGATTCTAAATTTAACCTTTGTAAAACCTTTAATTGTATTTATATTTTAAATTGTAAAGTATGTCAATATAAATATATAGGACAGACCTCCAATACTATTAACTTAAGGATTAATCAGCATAGACATGATGTTAAATTATTTAATAATTCCAATAATTCTAATAAAATTGAACTTAGACACTTTTATATGCATGATTTCAAAAATGTTGAACTGTCTATCACATTAAAATTTCTCCAATTACTAAGCACAGTTTATGGTGGGAAAATCACTTTATTAGGAGTTTTAATACAATCTATCCATATGGCCTTAATGTTTTGTATTTTGCTAAAAATACTCTGCAAATAATGTTACAGAATAATAATAAAGAATTTTTTATAATGCCAATAAATTAAACAATACTTCTAAAAGAAAATCTAGAAGTAATAGAACTAAAAGGAAAAATAGAGATAAAAATTCATTAAATGACAATATTAGAGTTCTTATTGATGATTTTGAAAATAACTTTAATATCAAGAAGATCAAATGCTTCATGTTTGGTCTTAATAAACATGAAATTTAAATGTTCTATGAATCCTTAAATAATGATTCCTTAAAGGTTTGTCATGCAGTACACATTATTAAAGACATTCTTAACTATCTAGTTAATAAATTCAATATTAATGTTGAGAAAATTAATGAACCTTTTACAGAGTACTGCACTTTATTATTCATGAATAGAACTTTTGACAAAATTAACTTTTATAGTGTATTTGATAGACATTTGTCTCTTTTTCCAGTTAAAAAGGTTGTTGTAAAGAAAGCTTTTAAATATAACAAAACGATGGGCAGATTTATCTTTAATTACAACAATAGTTCGCCCTCTATTAATATAGAAGATTGTATATGTAATAACTATAATTATTTTATTGATGGTCATCATAAACATGTAGTTACTGGCAACTTAGATATAATCAATGATAATATTTTAAAAGATATAATGAGTAAAGGCACTAATTTTAGATTAAATGTTTCTAATAACAACAATACTGTTAAAAAACAAATTTTTAAAGATATAGATAATTTTATTACAAAATCTGCAATTAAATTTGGACTACCTATTGAGGCATTTGAAGAGTATAAGTACAATATTTTAAAAGACCTTCTGAATTTTAGCTACCATTCTCAATATAAAACTACTTTTAAAGATATAAAACAGAAAATTTATGAATTACAAAAGAATTTTATCATAGTTTACATTGATAAAGTACGTGGTAACTATGCTGTGATTTGTAAGTATTTTATTATAATATTCTTTATGATCACTTTCTTAATAATGGTTCTTTTAAAAAATTAGATTTGTCACATAATGAAATTAGTAATCGTATTATTGCTATTTATAAAAAATTAGGTTATTGTATTCCTAAAATTAAGTATCCATATATTTTTTTAACTCCAAAATTTCATAAAAGTCCGGTTAAATTTAGAACTGTGACAAATGGTTTTAGAACATATATTACTACTGCAGGCAAATTACTTCATAATATTATACAAAACTTTATTAATCAGCAATGTAATAAAGCTATAATTAAAAATAGTAAAGAGATTACATTTTTTTTTAATGATAAAAATATTTATTCAGTTCATAGTTATGACTTTGAAGATCTTTTCAATTCCATTGATTTAAATGATATTATTAAAGTAATTTTAGAAAACCACAGTATGTATTATCTTACTATTAATTTTAACAAATTTAAAACTCTCATAGATTTTGTCTTAAAAGAAAATTATATCAGTTTTTTTAATGGTTCTTTATATAAACAAGAGAAAGGACTCCCACAAGGGGGCCCAGTTAGTAATAGTTTGGCTAATCTTTATTTACATTTTTATGAATATAGTTACGTTATTAATAATGACTACTACATTTTTAGATATATTGATGATTTAATTATTTTTGATAAAAATGATAATTTAAATCATATTATTAATTTTTATCCGTCCTACTTAAACTTAGTTAAAATTAATAAT
This sequence comes from Trichonephila clavipes, assembly GCA_019973935.1. Classification (NCBI taxonomy): domain Eukaryota; kingdom Metazoa; phylum Arthropoda; class Arachnida; order Araneae; family Nephilidae; genus Trichonephila; species Trichonephila clavipes. Next base: position 186,730 of record BMAU01006808.1, read on the forward strand.
AATCCAATCGAAACAAATTACCTAGATGTATCACTGTATATTAAGGATTTGAAACTACATACTAATATTTATGATAAAAGAGATGCCTTTAATTTTAATATCATCAAAGTGCCTTACTGGAATTCTAATTTATCAATATCTATATATAGAAATATTATTTGTAACTATATTTATCGCAATAAAGTATTAGTTAGTAATAAAGCTAATATTTTTTAAATCTTAAAAAAAATTTTAATCACTGTATTGAACATGGATACCCTGCTAATTTTCTTTGTAATTATATTTATGATGGTTTTTTATGATACAATTTGTATTAATGTAATTATTTACTGTTATTATGTTTTGTAATGTTTTTTTAAATTTAGACAATATTTAATTTATCCTACAATTATTATATAGATGGCGCCACATGCTTTTTTTAAAAAAAATTTTAATATATATATTTTTCTGAGTTTATATTTTACACTAATTTTATGATTTTTATTTTTATTTTTATGATTTTTTAAAAAGCATATATATATATATAAATATATATATATATATATATATTTCTTATTATCGTATATCGTATCGCAATTAATCGTTTCTTATATTGTATCGCAATTAACTTTATGCGGTTCTGCCCTCCCTATTTGGCGGGAACACGATACTGCACTCTTGGCCATCTTTATAAATCCGTTTTAGTAGGTTATGTTTATGTTCGTATGTTCTTTAGTTTAATGATTTAATATTTAAATTCTACACATATATAACTCTTTCCTTTCCTCTTGGTACATAGTATGACAAATTACAGGTGAAGATTGGCGCCGCAAAACTTGTTTAAACCTGCAATCCTGGTTCCTAAAGCCAGGAATTTGTCTTTATACTATGTGCCTCCTTCCTACTTTTAGTTATCTTAGGTATATAACTATATGATTATTTTTATATTTTTGTTTATGTATATGTATATGTATGTATAAATTTATATATATGTGTATTTATATATATATATGATTATATATTGAAAAATTCTTTTATAATGGATTATATATATATATATATATATATATATATATATATATATATATATATATATATATATATATATATATAGGGAAAGTGTGAACTATATAAGTAAGAACTGAAAAATAAATGTGTGTGTGTGAGTAAGAAGATCAAATTTATACTCATTTGAAAAGATCCAAATAACAAAAAAAATGACCTGAAGTATGTATTATAACATGTTTAAAATCATATTTGTTTACCATAAATTTTTAATATTAGAATTTCTCAATAATTAAATTTTAAAAATATAACTTATATCAGACAATTTAATCATGAAAACTGTATGAGAAATTATAAATCGCCAGTTTTGGTCTATATATTCAGAACATTAGGAAATTAAAATACATGACACTTTTTAAAATAAATTGTTTTATATTAACTTGAATGAATGTTTACATTTATAAAAAAAGAACGGAGTAATTACATTAAAAATAATAGTATAATGTACCATTAATTACGTGATACTGTTTCACTCGATTGATTTTCGATTTTAATAACGTAAAAATGCTCTCTAAAAGCCCAGTTGCTGAGAGATAGCGTATCACGCTTTCACTCCACTTGTCCGGAGTTCAAATTCCGGGCTGGGAAAGTTCAACTGAGTCTTTCCTCCTTTGGGTGGATCTATGAATGCGTACCAACATTGGATTTTACTGACCACCTGATCGGAACATCTGTTTATGCAACCCAGAGCCCAAGGTCGCGTAAGCTGAAGTGGGTATTGGCCCTCATGGGCTGTTGTACCACTTAGTTTAGATTAGAAGAAATAAATTGCAACATAAGGGCAAAATATTGATTTCATGTACGCCCATTCCTAAATAATAGTGATATATTGTTTAGTAATAATATAGTTTTAGGCAATTTTCTAAGGTTTTCATATAAAAATAAATGCACCTTTAAATATTTACTAACCGCTGAATGAGCCTATGTTCAAACATTTTAAAACTAGTTATTCAAACTGGAACTAATTGTCTTCAATAAAAGAAACTTTAGAAGACATAACTACAGGTGATGTCATGAAATATTTGTGGAATGTGTATGAATGAAAAGAAAATCGAATCATTTTAATAGCTTTCGAACTTCTGTGAAAGCTGGATCTAATTGGGTTTGATATTAATGTTTCAAAGCTATTTAAGTTATGATGAAAGTATATAAGATAATAAACTTAATTACTTTGAAAACATTTTATTACTACAAAATGCGTTTATGCATACATTTATAGAACATTTTATATGCAGGTCATGTGTTCGAAATTTTATTTTAATTCAATAATATATTAATTAAAATATTCGGAAATCACTTTTGAGGGAGACATATAATTACTAGAAATGAAACGATTCCTAATGTTCCTTTTTTTTTTAACAGAAATTGATAGATTTATTGCGACTAAAGTTTTTCAACTAGTGTACAGTCTCTTAAGGTAGAAGAATTAAGATAATCATATTTTTTTTAAGAATATTTTCAAAACTATCCTATTAAACTATATAATTTTAGATTTAGGGATTTCATGATAAATAATCTATCAATTCGTGTAAACATTTTTTTAAATATGCTGAGTAAAAACATTCATATTTTCTAAATTTCCAAACTGTTTTATCAAAGAACCCATTCTTCATACCAATTATTTAGAAACATTTAGATACCAACACGAAATCAGCCATAATTTAGAAACCTTTTGTATGTGTATAAGATTTTTATGATTGAAATTTAGAATAATTAAGGAACAGAAAATATGGTAAACAATAAGATCATGTTAAGGTATCTGAAATATTTTAGGGGCTATTTACCATGTCATTTATTAAATTAATTAATTATTTTATTAGCATCTTTATTTAGTTACCATTTAAGTAATTAACTTTCATCTCATATTTTGTTCAGCATATCATGTTTGTTTAAATTGAGAAGATAAATGGGATTTTTTTTACTTCTCTCAAATATATCAAATTTTAATAATTATACATAATTAATTTATGAAGTATGTTAGAAAATGATTCCTCATTTATTGAGGAAAATAATATCTCAACAACCGAGTACGCTTCTTTAAAAGATATGTACTCAAAAAATATCCGTACAAAAATATTTTTTTTATTGGAGATAAACTTAAGGTATCTCCAACTACCCTAAAATGCTGACTTTTTTTTAAAAAAAAATTTGGCAAGTTTTTTAATTTTTTTTTTACATCCATCTTATTGGCTTCATAAAAAAATACAAAGTTTTTTTTTTTTTTATTTTCCATTCTCTAGAACAAAACCTGCAAATGTTTAGCAAAAGCAACTTTTACTATTGTTTAGAAAACGTAGCTAACTTTAGCAGACTTAACATAAGATATCAAACTTTAAAATGAGTTTTACTCAAAATATGTTTTTTTTTCCAAAACGTTCAAACAGGGACAGAAAATGCTCAAAAAGCTTTTAAAATAAGTTGATGAAATTTTTTGTATGTTCGGTACAACATCAGAAGTGTGATCAGTAGAGTTAATAAAAGATATCTCCTTTAGGCCAGTGTTTCTCAAACTGTGGGGCGTGCCCCCTAGGGGGGTGATAACCCTACAAGGAGGGCGCAAGCGTATTGGAAAAAGGAAAATAAAAGATTATTTAAAATATTATCGATTTACTAAAAGGAAACAAAATGTATTCTGACATAATAAAAAATACACATTTAAACTCTGATATAGTATACTTATAGATGTATCAGTACAGAACAATATATTTGATATTAAGTATCAATACTAAGTTAAGAGTAAGTTTAATAATTACTAGTGATTTTTCAATGGGCTTATCATACACAAAATTTAATACTTATCTTAATCCTTTGTACTATTTAAAATTAGGTATTGTAGCTATAGCGTCTCAAAGTATTATACATTATTACTACATTCAACACATTGTTATTGTTTGGGGAAGGGGGGCGCGATTAAAATTCTAATTGAAAATTGGGTCGCGAATATAGAACATTTGAGAAGAACTGCTTTAGGCACATTTTACTGAAATTTGAATCTAAAGTAAGCGTCAGGTTCGGCTGTGTTACATTAAAATGGTGTAGTACAAGGTTTCTTTCGGCAATCACGCTCGTTTCATCGACATTATTTTAGATTTGAATTAAAAAAAGTTTCATGTCCTTTGGTTTTTGTAAATAAAAAAAAAATATGTACACTTTTTATTCGGGAAGTCTTATTTTCTTTATTTCAATATTAGAATCATGCAACGCACTTTCAATTAGTTCCAGTGAGTGAAAGAGAAAAGAGTAAAATAATTTTTTAAAAAAAGGTAAATTCTTATGTAGAAGAATTAAAATAAGAAGAAACGAAGCATGTGATCTATTTTTTGATTCAGTAAAAAAGAGCATTTAAGCAGAATAATGTGCCGAAAAATTAAAATGCGAAATTTTAATAAAGTTAATTCGTGAAAAAAGATGCCAATATTTTGGTTTGTATTATCGGTGACAACTAAAGGATTAATAAGAGAAAAAAGATTAATTGTGAAAAAGTAAGAACACTCTCATTTCGTTTGCTTAGAGAAATTTAAGAAAAGCAAATTGTTTTCAGGGCATAAAATTTATTTGTCTCACATAGTACACGGTGATATATATGTTATATAAACAGTATGACAACGGCATTGGCGTCATTCTATGAAAAGGAGCACATAGTTGCTAATCCAGCGAGTATGACACATGTGAAATCAGGGGTGCCGCCTTAGTGAGTTATCTTGAACATTGACATTGTTGCTACAGTACGTTAGTTCCATATAAACATATTAGGTTGGGGAAAAGAAATCCATTATTTTTGCATGGGAATCAAGACGTTATTTAACATGCTTCCGATTGTCCAATTTGGTTCAAATAGGCACCGTTTTCTTGTATAACTTTTTGCAATTTTAAAGGTAGATTCATAATGCCTCTCATATAGAAGTATTCGCCCATATTGGTAAAACTCTAGTAATCGATTTTCGCAATATTCTCTTGATACCAATTTCTTATCACTCAGGAATTTTTGCAATACGAAAAAAGGTGGTAATTGGTTGGTGACAGGTTCGGACTATATGGTGCTTGCATTAAAACTTCCCAACTAAGCTCCCAATTTCTGGCGAGTCACTACAGACATGTAAGGCCTGGCGTTGTCCTGATGAAATAAAACATCTATTATTTTGGCCAATTCTAGCCATTTCTGGTCAATCGCCAGCTTCAAACGGTTATTGATAGTAGATATCTGCATTTAGTGTTTGGCCATGCGGAAGCAACTCCTAATAAATGATTCCTTTCCAGTCTCACCAAATACACAGTAGAATCTTCCTGGCCGTTAGTCTTGGTTTGGCCACCGTTTGAGCTGCTTCACCGCACTTTGACTACGATCGTTTTCGCCCGATATTGTATTATGTGGCACATTTCTCATCCCCAGTCACCATTCGTTTAATAAATGGGTCCATTTCATTCCGTTTGGTCAAGGCTTCGCAGATGGAAATTCGACCCATCATGCTTTTTAGTGTTAATTGAAGAGCTCCAAACATGGATCTTCTTTTTGAATCCAACTTTGCACAAATGGTTTAAAACTGTTTTGTGGTCGATCTTAAGCCCCTGGGAGATGCTACGACTACGGTCAACTTCGATTATTTCTGTGATTTTATCGACATTTTTGACGACGGGCCTGCCTGTGCGTGATACATCTTTAACATCAAAAGCTTCTGAAAGGATTTGACAAAGCCAAAATTACACTAGATTAGCTGTTATAGTATCGGCCCCATATACACCATCCGCAATTTCAGCCCCTTGGCTTGTATTCTCGTCTTTATCAAAGAAAAACTGTAAAATGAACCAAATTTTCTTTGTTGACTTCCTTTTTAAACACCCTGTAACTCACAACTGAATAGACTAAAAAAGAAAATGCAAACGAATTTTTTAGTGCGAAATTTCATCTTGACAACGAGCATAAATTTGAAATTGTTTGATCTATACTTCTCGAGATATCGACACTATAATCATATACCGAAATAAACAATGGATATCTTTTTCCCCATCCTAATATGTATTCTATAAATATAATATGCTTAAATAATTTACATATAAATATTTTAAAGTAATTTAAGTAGTTGACATTTATATATAACTTAACTCAGTGGCGCGACAGCTCATTATGGCTAAGGCCTATTGTGCCCAACTCAGTATGCGCGACCATAGTCCCTGAGGTGCATCAACAGATGTTCCGGTCAGGTGGTAAGTCTGACGTTAAGCCCCATTGAAAAATTCCCCATCAAGTTTGTTACTCATTTATAGACCTACTGAAAAGATGAATGGCTCAGTCAACCTTGGCCAGCCCAGGAATTGAACCTTGGACCTACGGTGTGGAAGCGTGATGCACTAACCACTCAGCCACTGGTCTTCCAAAAGGTAATAAGAAATAACAAATACTTGAACAACTGGTTGATTTTATAATATTATTTATTAAGTAAACAAAACAGTTTATGATTTTAAACATGGAAGACTTTGTTACGGAGTTTAAATGTGCAACAATATTTAACATTAATACAAGGTGATTTGCTACCAGATCGACAAACTTGAAAAGTGCGTAGGGGGTAAAGGGAAAGGAACCTGAGCTCTGGCAAAGTGAAACCCTACTTCGGATTTGAATTTTTCCAAGAGCACCTAGGCAAAGCAGGCACACTCAATGGACTTTTTTCAGGCCATATAATTATACATGGCCGTTCTAGATTTTCTGCATCATAAAAATCCATCGACATGGAACAAGAATGAACCCGCCACCTTAGCTGCAAAAGAACAGTGACAAACCAGCCCTGTAATCCTGCCTGAATTATAGAAATTGTAGTATTGTATGATTATAAAGCATACGTGAAAAACAATTTAATAAAAAATATGAAAAGGAAAAAATGATAATTTTTTTGATTTGAGCAAGTTATTTAACAATTAATTGAGTTAAGAAAATGTTCTGTTAATTGATGATACATTATCAGCTTAAAAATGGTTGCTACTGTAATTTTTTTTCCAAAAATTATGTAATTTTTCCTTAGAAGGTACGCGGGCTAAAAAAAAATATTGCTTAACTTATAAAAATTAAAAATAATAGTTTTAAATTATCAAATCTGAATTGTTAAATATAATTTTAAAAAAGTTAAATGTGCAGCCTGCAAAATTTTGTAGAGAGTTGAAATTTCATTCCTAAATACTTCTACATATTTTTATTTATTTACTATTTGAAGCATTGAAAATGAATGAAAAAAGGAATTTGAATGAAACAAAAACAGATTACCTAACGTAAGATATATAATTTGTTATTAATAATTGGTTTTTGATAGCTTTTTATCATTTAAGTTTGTTATAGCTAGCTGTACCCAATCATGTTTTCCTGTGGCTCTGTCTGCTTAAAAAGAAAGAAAAGAGAAAGCACTCATTTCTAATAGCTTTAATCGCTTGCACTTGATGTATGATTTTTTTATAAAAAATGTGGAAATATACATAAACAAAACTTTTCTATACATATTTCTTTTGTAATTTAGTAACAGAATACTCCCAAGTTATGGTTTTTTTGTCATGTTTTGAAACTAAAATTATTTGCATTGTCTCCATAGGGGAAATGCCAAGTATGAAATTAAATTTAAAATGAATCTTCTTGAGGTCATAAGGTTAATTTTACAATGCTTATGGGTAGACATTTTGTCTTGCTTCATTGTCTGTATAGACACAGAAATTGTCTGATGTGTCTACTTTAGAGCAGTAGTTGCCCTTTTTTTTGAACACTTCATGGACCACTTAATATATTAATTTGCAATTTGCGGTTCACTAATAGGATTGACCTCTATGTGGCGGACCACTATAGTTATATTTATGTCTTTATTTAATCGTCCATACCCCTGAAAAGAAGCTTCATGGAGAGCAATAACAATCAACAAACTGAAGTGTTTTGCCACCAATTTTCCAAAAATTGGTTCATGTTAAAAAAATTGCTATTCTCAGGAATTTTGTTTTTTCGTTTAGTAATTTCGGTAACTAAAAATTTTTAGTAAAGCATAATCCATGTTCCATAATATGTTATTTTGTTGTTTATCTTTTTTAAAACTGAATCTTCATAGAAGTATAAATAATGTCCCAATTTTTCTGCATACAATCCAAAATTTATAACGTATCACAAATGGGTGACTGCTGCTCTGTAACACACAACAGTAACTATGTATTAACAGCACCATAACAAAATTGGTGCCACATGTATCACACCTTAATATCTAAACAACAAATATTCTAACATTTTTTTATGAAAAAGAAATGAATGGAAAATGGAGCGATTTACATGGCGGTAGTTTGGCTGCGGTGATGTTAATATTTAAGTACACAGATAACAAATAATTGTCCATATGAAAAGCAGTATGTGTCTATATATATTTGCCACTCTGTTTTAAAGAAAGGCCTTTAACTTTGTTGATAACAATTGCTAATGCTAATCAAATTGTGAATTGCAAAAATACTCCATCATTATCAACACTTTGTCGTCGATTTCTGCAGCAATGTCCATGTTTATATTGGAATTTTTCTAGAGTATTCGATTGAAAATACGTTCACAACCTCTCATTGCGTTGGATTGGCGCTGTGTCAATTGATGCAGTTTGAAGTTAAATATTTCATTAGCATTTTTTATTTTTTTTATTTTCTTTTTGAAACTGATTTTTTTTTTTTTTTTAACGTTATAAAATTTTATGTAATTTTGTTTTAATTTTCTTTTCTCTTTAAGTGCAGTTTTAAGTTTTTAAGAAATTTTATATACTTTGTTTTAATTGTTTTTAAGTGCAGTCAATTGGATTCACTACATAAAAAATGCTTTGCGGGAAATCAAACTCAGGTCGCCATACTTTCAAGGCAAAAATACTACAATGAGTGTAATTGCACATAAAACTGAGAAAGAATGGATATCAGCAAACGAGAAAGACAGACAATAAATGGCACACATACATGTTGAGGGTGCAGCAGAGCAACATGCAGCCAGACTTGATGAGGCACATTTGCTAGCACATCATTCGTGTCTTACAACATTAGAAAGATGTCAACCAGAAGCAGCACATGTTCGTCAAACGTTACTGTTATTGGTGAGCATACACACAATATCAGTCACCTTGAATTCCGGTTCGATTTAGTGGAAGATTCTCGTTTCAGACAGCAAGTTCTCATCAACACCATGATGGACATGTATCCTTATTGCAATGCTCTGAAATTAAAGTGAGAAACAACAGAAATGTTTTGTACCCTAAAAAATTAAACTGCCTCAACTCTGAGAACCACAGAGCCATAAAAAATTTTGCTTGCTAAATATACTACAGAATCAAAACATTTCCTACATAAAAATTCATGTTTCCAAATGACATTCTTTGGATAAATGTACATTTGTGAACATATCTCTGATTTAATAGAAATATCCCTCAAGGAATCCAGAGTAGAACCATTTAAAATTTATCCTTAAAATTGAGGTCTCCACTTTAAAGGCAATGTAAATAAATTTAGGTTCATAACATAAGGACAAAAATAAGCCGTGATAACTTCAAGCATTTGGTTAACAAATTATAAATGATATCAGTTAAGAAAAGTTTTGCGTATATATATATATATATATATTTATACATTTTTTGATAAAAGATCATACTAGCAATGGAAATGTTTTAACATACTGAAAACATGTGCTTTCTGTTTAACAAGACTGAGCCACAGCAACGCGTGACAGGATACAGCTAGTACATATATATATATATATATATGCCTGTTTTGAAAAGTTTATATTCAAAATTAAGGAAGTAATAAATGAAAATAGAGTGAACTCTTTACCATCGCGTAAGGAGTTCTGGGTAAATAAGCATACTTAAAGGTTGAACCAGCGCTGATGAAGGCGAAGAAAAATGCCCATTGTGTCCATTGTCAGTGCTTCACTATATAGGCACTCCCATTTAGCTCGTTAACTCAAATGAAAAAAGAATTGATAGATACTGATCTACTGAACGACTTCAACTGATTTCCTCAATATGGTACTGAAAAAGCAAAAAGTTATTCCCGAACGCCGAAGTGCTAAGACTACTCCGGCTACCAGTCGTGACGGTAGTCAACCCGCAGCATCGGAAGAGCCACCCGGAGTGACCGATATGGAACTACCTCTGCCCACAACACCCCAAGCTTCACTACCCGGATCGCCAGAGAAGGCTGGCCCCATCTACAAGAATTGCAAGAAACTCCTGGAAATAGCCGACCTCATTGACACCTACTCCATGATTCCTGAGACCTCCAAAAACATTGTGCAAGGAGCACTAGACCACGGAATCACGGATCCGAACACCCCACTCATCAGGATGGAATCGAGTTACATGGAGCTCACGAACACGAGATTGCAAAAAGCGGTAAGTGAGTACGCCTCTCTTCCCCCCTGTGACAATCCCAACTGCACACGACATAACCCTAACAACACCCCAGCTAAAAATAACTCTCCCGTCCCCTCTCCCCCACTTACACCGATCCCGACAAAACGCAAGGAAAACGCCGAAGGTTTTACTCCCCCCCCACACTCAGAAAGTTAACAAAAACCACACTCTCGAACTCAAACCCCGAAATAAACTTTAAGCTCAACTTAACTAATAAATTTAACACACTAGAAAACGACGTTCCCGAAGCACCACTAGAAACCGTAGTTCAAGCACATAAATCACTCGAAAGCACCTCTCCCATCCCAAACTCGACTAGTCATATACCGAAACTGCCTCCCCCCATCATGCTGCAAATAACTAACGACTTAAGATACCACTTACAAACTCTCAATGAAAAAATGCCCGCCTTACGTACCAAAACGTCAGGAAAGTATATTAAACTGTACACCGACACCCAACCACAACACGATACACTTAATCAATTACTTGACGATCTAAAATACCCTTTCTACACGTTTACACCCAAACACGAGCGACCCATCAAAGTCGTCATTAAGGGCCTTCCCTAAGCACCAAAACGGCAGAAATCCATTCAGACCTTCTTGATCTGGGTTTCACACTCAATAAGGTTACTCAACTTACAGGCAATATCACCAAACAGCTACTACCAGTTTCTACCATATCTCTCCCAAGAAACACATTTAACGAAAGCATTTTCCACCTAAAAACACTAGGCTGCCTATCCATCACCGTTGAAGGCTTTGAGAGCAGAGGAGTTATCCAATGCTTTCAATGCAATCAATTTAATCACACGGCAGAACACTATCATTTAACACCCAAATGCTTAAAATGCGGCGAAAAACATCAAACCAGGGACTGCCAGATCAAGAGGCTGGATACCCCCTTCTGCATCAACTGCCAAGCTTACGGCCACATGACCAATTACAGTAAATGCCCCCTCTTCCCCAAACCACGCAAAAGCTCTAATCTTAAATCTAACTTAAATATTTCAAACAATTTTATCAGGCCCAATATATCATACGCACAAGCTACACAACAAATTTCTCACTCCAACACATCACAACAGATGGCACCATTCGCGTCTACCGCAATCGACAACCAAACTATCAAGGAAACACCCACCCTCTTATTTTACCTATACAAAGTTCAAACACACAAAACGACTGCCTTAACTTAATAACACAAACGCTTCAACAAACTATTCATGCCCTTACTACACTTGTACAACACATCAGTCATCTAACTACACCACAGCCAGATTCTATACCACCAACTCCCTGCCACAACAAAAATACTGTAACGACCTCACTCACAAAATCCCAAATCGTCACGCAAATTAATAATCTCCTCAATCAATATGACGGAGCGAGGGACTAAGTTTTTCTTAGTCTTTCTTATTAAATTTCTTTATTAAATCCATTCCGACCCTAACATTCTTACCCCCTTGCAACGACTGCGACACTATTGCTCATCCAATAGAGAGGCCTACTCACCAACCGTTTCGACCAACCACAGTGCTTCTTTCTTTCGACGACAGAAATTTTTCTTCATCTGGACTGACTGCCTTCACTACACGATGACGTCATCTCCTCTACCACTGCACCCCATAAATCTTCATGCCCGGAGCCAACCGATAAGTGTCGCACGGCTCCTCGTGAACTGTCGCGTTCATCTATAATGGACTGTGCAACTATAATTGTGAAAGACTGTGAAACAACTACAAGGGACTTTGGCTACTGACAAAGACTGTTTTCGTTGTGTTTTTTCTATGTTTTAATTGTGTTTATTATATGTGTAAAATTTAAGTGCATTTCTATAATTCCCAAATCCCACGTTAAGGAAACGTATACCTTATGATATGGGACGGAGGGTTATATATTAACCCAGTTTCCCAATGACCCCCCAGCTTTGACGAAGGCGAACGCATACTCGAAAAGGTTTGGCTGATGTCTCCTCGCTGAGATGTTGTCTTTTGTAACACCCGGTGGCGCGGCAAAGGGACGCTATGTTGGATTTTATGTGATTGAAGCAAAATAAAGAAGTATTTTGAAGATGATGCCCTCCTCATTTTACCAGCAGGCCTGGGGCATGTCATATATATATATATATATATATATATATATATATATATATATATATATATATATATATATATATATATATATATATATATATTCCTCTTTTTAAACTAAAATAATATCATAAGGAACATTTTTCATTTTATCTAGCAAAAATATTAAAGATGCTAAATAAAAACAGAAATAATTATCAAAAACTAGAACCGAATAAAAAGGTTAAAACTTTAAAAATTAATAGATTACTGTAAATAGAATAATAATTCTCTTCCAAACAAGTTTTTGGAATAAATCCGGAGCTTACATGCAGATTCCAATACGTACATGTTTTTTTCGTTTTCTACTAAACTCTAAATAAAAATTAGATTCAGTGAAGCTCTATTTTTTTCGTGAAATTAAATTACTTTTCTCTTGAGTTAATTAAATTATCTTTATTGACCTTGTAATTTAATATATACCTTGTACGTTTAACAGTGATATCAGTTATGGAACATGCATTTGAGAAGAATTTCTCATGAAAGCTTTTGGAAAAAATAACCATTTTTTTTTTACTTTATAGTTCACAGGAAAAATACGAAAAAAATTTGAATTAATTCCATCCTTATATTTAAATTTAAGCTATACATATATAATCATAAGTCTTACAAATATTCATAACTTAATCCATAAGTTTTTAAGCTCATCAAATCTTTATTATTTTCTTTAAACGTTAAACATTGATTTAGTAAATATTTGATGCAGTAATTTAAAAAAAATAAAAGTAGTAAATCGAAGGGGCGTCCTCTTATTTTTTTAAAATTTCATTTTGATTTGCCCAGTTACAAGAATGCCTCTTAATTTTTGCTTTGTTTCTAATTTGGTACGAAATACTTACGCCAAATTGCTTAAAATAAGAATTATTATAGTTTTTAGTAAAACGATGCGAAAATTCAATTTTCCAGACATTTATAGAAAAGTTTCATTTTTGACAATTGAAATCAATTACTAGTTAAAAAAATGTTTTAATTCTGAATTTCACTTTTTTTTTAAATTTAAAGATATAAAGCACTATTATGTCATATACGTAAAGGCACATAATCGGTTCAGACTGTGACATAAAAATGTCTCTTAAACACTTAACTTAACAGTACTTCTGAATTTAAGATATCCTACTACGTTCGGAACCGTGATTTTCAAAAGCGCATAAATGGATAATGTTCATGACATTTAGTGTCAATTAGATTAGATTGATTAGAATGCAAGCATAACATTGTTTTAAGGACATTTTGACAAAAGTGTTTTATTTAAATACAATATTTCGGCAAAAAATTAACTTAGAATAATCAAATGTTCTCTCTTTTTGTGAAAAATGATTCTAATGGAATGATATTTCGCCTGTATATAGCTCAGACCTCTGTTCAGAGGCTCAATTAGAATTTTTGAAATACATAGCTTTGAAGTGGGTTTATTCATATTTTACGAAATGTGAGGGGGGCAATTTTATAAAAAACACACCAATAATTACTTAAATTAGTGATAACTCTGAAAATAATGTGAATTTTTCAAAATTCTAGGTGAGCCTCTGTAGAAAGATCTGAGCGCTATATACAGGCAAAATATCATTATAATAGAACCATTTTTCACAAAAGGAGAAAAATTCGAAAAAAGAATATTCTAAGTTAATGTTTCGCCAAAATATTATATTTAAATAAATAGTTTTTGTCAAAATCTCCTTAAAAAAATTTTATGCATGTATCTTAATCTGAGTGACACTAAATATCATGAAAATTATCCATTTATGCGCTTTTTTAAAATGACGGTTCCGAACGTAGTCGGATATCTTAACGGCTATATATATTATTACACTTATTGCATAACCAGTATAACATTGTGGAATGTCAGCAAGTCACTCGTGTTCCTTCCGCTAATTTCAGACACGAATTTTTCAACCTTAACCCTCTAATTGGACACCTTCCTCCTGAAAAGTTATTCCGAAAGCGTTTAACTTTTATTTTGCGATTCCCTTCAAAAATGCAACAGACTTTTTTCCTTTCCCCCTTTTAGAACTTGGGTGGTCGAACGGGGAAAATTTTACGACCCAGTTCGGTCGCTTTGAAAAGTAAGAACCAAGAGATCAATCGTTTACAGCTAGCTGTTAAGTTGCCTTGGGCAATCTTCTTTGAAAGCGTAGATATCCTCTCTTGATCAATCCTCTTTGAAAAAGATACGGTGTTTCTTTCTCCTATATGTTCAGTCACAGTAAAATTAAAAACGAAATGAAAGGTAAAAAAAAAAAGAGGAAAAATGAAATAAATAGTATGTTAGAAGCTGAAAAATAATTATATTTTCTTCAAAGAAAATTTATTTTCCTGTCATTTTTTTTTAAAAAAATTATATAAAATATATATATATATATATATATATATATATATATATATATATATATATATATATATATATTGGTATTGCGATTTGAACCAGAAAAACATCCTGTATTCATTTTTGAATATGAGAGTAAGAAAACGCGCTCACTTTCCTGTTTTTAAAAAAGTAATGAGGTAAAAAGAGCAAAGGCCCTATCTCATTTTTAAACAATAACACAATAATATTACATACAATGATTATATTTATGAAATAAAACCGATCTTTCTCTATTCAGTTATACTTTTAATTTAAAATAGCATAAAAAGGATTTCAATACTTTTAATTTATTTTAATTAAAATCATATAAAAGATATTTTTATGTTAACTGAATATTTTTCGGAAAAAATTTAAATTTTCCTTCCTAGTGTCTCTTTTTCGAACTTCTTGTATTAAATAAAAATTCCTTTTCTACATCGGCATTTGTGATGGACATAACACACATTCAGTCAATAATTTTTAATTTTAATGGGGGATATACTTCTTCAAATGCGCATGACAGTACTTCTAACCATTTTCTACTCAAGTTAAATTTATTATCTTTCTGTTTCTTTTATTACAATGAAAAATGTCACACATCGATAACTACATTTTCGCACAATTCAGTCATTACAAATTCTATTGTGAGAAAAGTTCTCCCTAATTAATCTTGTCTTTCAAAACAGTACACTTAAAACAATTTTGATCAGTGAAGTTAACCGACAGTTCCACAATGTATTCATACCAAATTTTAAAAACAAATTTAACACTTGGAAATGTATCCTGTATTAAATTTTTTCAGTATACACAAATATTTCCTGCTGTTGGGAAGATATAGTATGAGATGGTGTGCGGTTGTGAAAGAATGTTTTCGTACGCGTGTAGACTATTTTTGAAAATTTAAATATCACTGAAGCTGATCATATAACTGCAAATGAGCCTTATTTTAATGTGTGCTGGTATCAAAGTAAAACACTTTACAATACTAAACAGCCTATGGGTTTATACTCAATATCAAACTATTCGCAAAATGTGGCTTACAACTTCTATTCAAATTGTAAAGAAACTGAAATATATAAATATATCTTACTGCAGTCAAAAATATTTATAATATGTAAGTATCCTGTTGCTCCACTTATTTCTGTACATTTTAAAAACTGTAGCTGAATGCAATTTTTTATATTTATAAACGAGGCAAACAGCTCACACAGTCGTAAAAATGTCCTTATCATTTTTAAATATACTACTATAAAACGTATATGGATTGTAAGATCAGTTGTAAAATCCTAAAAGCTTTTAGAGGAGCTAAAAACATGTAATTTTGGACTGATCAAATTTTTAATATATTACACAAATATACATGTTATTAAGCAAATGCATTTGAAAAATTAAACTTCCTTCTAAAATAAACGTAATTGAAAGAAAAATGTTTAATTGCAAATGAGTGGAAATACATGTTTATCTAAGGGGTATCCCCAAAGTGAGGTAATCCTCAAACTTAAGACTCAAACTCAGAAGCACAGCAATCCATGAGGGCCAGAAACTACTGTGCCCATCATAATACACGTTACCATTGGACGGTGAGGTGCATGAACAGATGTCCCGATTTGGTGGTCTGTCTGAAGGGGAGACCTTCAGTGTTTAAGACCCGAAGCAAGCTTGGTACTCATTTATCGACCCAATGTAGCGGGGATGAAAGGCAGATTCGACCTTGCGCATCCCGTTAATAGAACCCCAGACCTGTGGTGTGGAAGCACTATACACTTTCACTCAATCCTATTCGGTGAAAAATAAAATTTAATGTTAGAATCTTATATAAATCCCTAATGAATGAGGGAGTCCAACCTTTTTTTTTTTCATGTAAACTGTTTAGACGGAAATGGTTAATTATGAACATTTCACAAGTTGCATGAATTAAAATTAACCGTTATAGTTAACATAAATTTTTAAGGGTACAAAGGTGTATTTCGGCTGCACGAATTAATTTTAAAAGGAATACGATTACGAAAAAGTAGTACAAATGTATCTAAAGTAGGGTTGGTTACCTTAGATATTGTCAAACACAACAATGTATTGGAAGCCAATTCCACAATTCGTTGTTATAAAAATGTATGGAAAATTCAAAGATTTATTTTTGCATTTATATTTTATATATATATATAATTTTTCCTGAGAGCTTTAAAAGCTAGAGCGGCATCCATCAAAAAACCGCGGTTCTCTCTCTGTTTTTCCAGATCGCTCCTGACTAAGCCGGCTCTGCCATAGTAAGTGAAAATGCCGGATTTTGTTTGTCAAGATCATTTTATAGCAGACTGCATTTTCATGTATTTTAGATGGTCGTTTTATATTTTCTACATCAATATCTTAATGTCTGAATTTAAAATTACATAAAACTCTTGACATTCGCATCAATGACCATGATAATTTTTTATTAGTATATGAATGTGTCATCAAACGATTACATGACTTTTATTAACACACACATTATTTTAACCATTTAATTGATATCAAGTATAACATAACGCACACAAATTTTCTAAACTTTAAAATAAATATTTCGAAAACTACTTCAGATATACTCAAAATTTTTTATTCCTACGCTTTAGCTTCTCAGTTTTGCTTCTCTATGTAAGAATTTATTGTAATTGTATATTCATCAATTTTTTTAGTATATTTTTGCTCTTAGCATGCGGTTTTCAACCGAGTTGTATGAAATCTTCGAAATATATTAAATGAATGATTGAATATTAACGTCGCACTGTTCAGCTACACGAGGGCTTTGGTGACGGACCACGTAATTTTGAACCATGGTCAAGTGACGTGGACGACACCTGAGCTGGCACCCCCTCTCCTAACTACCCCACCACACCAACGGGAGGACTTTTCAGCTCTCGACAGATTTAACGTGCATCGCTGCCCTACACGGCGGGTCTTTAGTGGTACTGGGCTCGAACTCGTGACAAAGCAAGCCACGTTCCGATACCTATACCACTCGGCTACCGCGGCCGAAATATATTAAAATATACCAAAGAAGCTATATAATAAAAGACTTGAAATTTTTATTATACTAAAAACAATTGCTAAAACTTATGGTAAATAATTTTTAACTGCGCGATGCATTTTTTCGAAATTTCAAATGGAATTTCTAACATAAAATTTCTAGCTTTATAAGGTCGAGATTTCAAAACATATCCAGATTTTAATTACTTATTCAGTTAGACTTTAAAAAGATAAATGTTGAGGTATTTTTGTATAAATAGATATTTTTGAACAATATATAATTCGAATGTTTTTCAATAGCTCGCATTTAAAATTGATTTTTATGTTTATTTATATGCATATAAATGTCTACTGTAAATGTTTCCGTATATTTTTTGATTACCATTTATTCAAACATTCAGTTATAAAAAAATGTGTGAAAATCTTCATTCATGTTGTCTTTGATGTAAACTAAAAGTTCAAGCACTTAAAATTCAAATATAATTCGGTGTATTTTAACAATATATAACCAGGCACTGTACTTAAACTTACCTGAACACTTAGGCTTTGAAATCTAAAAAAAAAAAACTAATAAATCTTAATTAGTTTTTTTTTCGTTATTATTTTTATCAAAGTGTAAGAAAATATTTCAAATGATTTGATGAAGTTTAAATTTATTCATTTTTAGTGGTTGGAAAATTAAAAAGGTTCCAAATTTTAAAGTGTTTGATGTTTTATTAATTTTTCGGTATGTTATAATAAAATAATCATGTTTCAAAACTGAAAGCTTTGAATAAGAAAAATGAAGCGAAAGAATATACTTAAAAAAGATATAATTTGTCTAACTATATAAAATAGCAGATTGCCCTGACACGCCCCAAATTGTTACAGTTTGAAATCATTATGAAACCAAAATGGAATTGTAACATATTTTACTTATGCGTTGGGACTTTTGGAAACTTTAAAATACAAGCTAGCAAACACTTCTTGGGTTGTAAAGAAATTTCTCCCCGATTTTACGATTGGGGGGTCAAAACACGGGGTTCCCTGCGAGCCATAAAACTCCTGCTGTGTTGCTTCCTCATCCCTCATTATCTTTCAAGATGTTAAACCTTAAAAGGGGAAAGGATTTCAGAAAAGTGCGGCTAATCCGCTTTTTGAAAACGTTACTTGAAGGCAGAAAAATCCGTGCAGTCCATTTTCGAAGCCTCTCTAGTAGGGCGGAAAAATCCTTTCTGTCCAGTTGAAGGGTTAAAGCATTGCACAAAACTGAGACCTGTCTAAAATGTCGCATAGGTGCTGTAGACATTTTTACACTATTCATCTGGATACTTGTGTTGCATGGCTTTGGAATTCCTAAAAAAAGGCTACGGGATTCGGATGTCTTCCATGGCTTTCAATATGACCCTTTTGAACACCTGGCTTCCACATTTTCTAGAATTCCTTAATTTTTGTATGAGTTTTAAGACAATCTTCGATTTATAAAATATATATTTCATTGTTAAAATATGATACAGGAAATTATGTCCACTATTGGTAAAAACAGGTATTTACAGAAGAAGCTGTATGAAGCCCAATATATAATATTTATAACTGAAGCAATAGTCCACTGATGGCTATTAAAACACATTTTTATTTTTGAACATATACATATAAACATCAAATAACTTCTCTGCTATATTTTCCTTCATTTTAATAATTTTATTATATATTTTTATTTTCTAAAATTACAAATACATGACAAAAATGTTAAATATATGAGGAATGGGATATTTTAATTATATTTTTCATCATAGATTTGAAACTTTTCTCGAAGGAAACTTTAAATATTAAATTACATCAATACTGATACAATTCACACAATGGCTATTTTACGTACATTTCTGTAATTTATTAATATAAAAAATACCTTCATTAGTAGTAAAGATATCCTGACCATTTTCATTGTAAAATAATTTTCACGGATAAGGATATAAACAAAATATACGAATCTCACAGTAATCTCCTGGATTTTTGAAATATTTTCAATAAATAAATAAAATTGATGCATGCGTATATTATATATAATTTGCATAATAAAACCAAAATTTTTCTTAAAAGTACAAAACTTATAGATTAAAATAACAGTTTCTTTCTGAAGATCAAAGTCATACAAGCAAAAAGATATTCAATATAATAAATATCTTAAAGGAATATGTTTTTTTTATTCATTTAGATGCTACTTAAAGGATCACGTCTTACGACGCCTGAAGGATAATTTTGATTAAGTATTAGGATATTATAAATAGTAGGAATCAAGGAATTAAATCATTTTTTACGATTAATCGCTCATTAATTATCACGCCAGCTTTCAATGCAATTTTTAATTATCTCGAAATTTCCATTACTTAATATTTACTCCAAACTTTCGTTTAATAAATTAGTTGTAATTATTTCTATCTTAGAAAATCATTCTCATAGCGAGAGCTTATTTTCAAAAATATGAACATAAATCTTCTTAAATTAAAAATGTGATGCCTTAATTCAAAACGGATAGATAATTAGCATAACAAAGCGACCTGATAATCAATATTTGTCCTGCAAACGTGAGAATCATCCAAGCAAGATATTGATTTTTAGCATGTAAGTGCCAGTTGCACCTTAACGAGTTGAAACAGCTATCGACATTAATTCTATTATAATCTTCTATTTAATGGAACTGATATCGCTTCTTTTGGTTCTAAGTTCTCAATAACAGATAACAAAGCTTTTGTCCATTTATTATTTTTCTTGCTTTATCAGGTGGAAGAAATGAAATCAGTCTGAAAATAAGATAACATTTTGAAATTATTGAATTCTCGTTTTATGGATACGTAGCTCCCATGGTATGAACTGCTGTAAGAGCTTAGATGAACACAGATTGCGCCTGGAGAACATTATTTTGTTTTATATCATCCCGATTCTCAGACAAACCATTTTCTTCCATTCATATAGCATTCCTTCCACTTTAATAGAAAGGTTGTCCAAATGAAAAGTGTACAGGCTGAATAAAAAGACTACCTTTATTGGAATTTAAAATAAATTGACTTAGGCGTTGTAACACACACATGTTCTATTGTTTCGACAGTAGGTCTATGTCTTCGTTGTGGAAAGATTGTAGTTGATTCTACATAATGTTTTCTATAGCTTCATTTACTTCCTCATCAAAAAGGAAACATAATGTTTCCTTAAGTGGAAAAATGTGTGGAATATTTCAGGGAGACAAATCCGAATCGTATATATACACAGTAGGTGTTCCAACACTTTTCAACGAATTTTTTTTGTCTGGTCTTCACGTGAGACGTTTGACACCGACATTGTCATGGAGATCTCGTATTGTTTGCTACCCTTCACGAAAATGTTTACACCAATTGTTCGAACTAAGGCAGTGCTTGCCATAGACTGATCCCATTCTTTGATAATTGCCCGCATTCATCTCACCTTCTGCAGTCAGGAATGACATTATTTCGCATTGTTCCGATGTAGACGCATACATGGATAGAAGGACCTTACTTATGATCAATTTCCTCTACCAAGAACAGATTTCATCACTGCACGTCGTATATGGTGTACACCTCCTACATTCCTTTCTTTCCATGTTCTATAGCTGCAATCATTTTGACACAATTGTCTGTGTCCACTTTTAATTTGGGAAAACCTTATATAAATACCGTAAAACCGCATAATGCGCACTTTGAACACAAAAATAAGATCGAAATTTACGATTGCGAGTTATACGTCGGAAATAAAATTATTGCTTCAAAAAAAAGTGCATAGAAAAAAGCTCAGATTTCTACAAAGATCGGAATACTGTTTATTTAAAAGAAATGCCGTACCTTATGATCTTGAGCGGCGGTTTTTCAAGAAATATAATAAATATTTTTTTCAAAATCCTTGGAAAATACATCGAATACATGGCATAAAACACGATAGCATTGCCAATATACATTGCAGGTCCCATAAAAAAAAGGGGTGCGTGTTATGCGGCGAACATACCTTAAAATTAAAAAAATGGAGCTTGAATGTATAGGTGCACTTTATACGCCGGAAATTTCGGTAGTAATTGAATAGCATTAAAAAACACATTTACATGAACGTACCTATATCTATACTATCTTTAATTTTATCTATTTATCTATATGTATAGTATAATAGAAAACGACTCACTTACTCACGTGAAATCTCATGAACTATTTGACCCATAGACTTAAAATTTGGTAAGCATTTTCCTTTCGCTTATTAGATATCCACTAAAACTGGTTTTTGGAAATCCTGGGGGATTATGATGGCTTACAGAATATTATATATTTTTTAAAAAATCTGCTTTTTTAACTAAATTAGATCTACAAAGGGGGAATTTGGAAACCATATTTTTTTAATAGGCATTCACTAATAAAGGGTTTTGTGGAAATCTACCTCAATAGAGGATTGAAGGAGCTTTACAGATAAACGTTCTTGGTTTTTAAACGGTTAGACATGTGTAGACTTAAAATTCAGCAACTATGTTTACTTTATTGAATACAGTTTTCCTCAAAATATGTTTTACATTAATTGCCAAAGGAGAATTTATGGGGACGCTGTCTTAAAAATTCTAGTCTAATTCTACTGAAATCAAGAATTACTGGCTAAAAGAACGTTTTCAATACAATTAAAAACTTAATTTATGGAAATAGATATTATATAGATAAATCAAGATAAAATATATAGCCATACAATGTTATGAAAAAAGTGAATAGTATATATATATAGATCTATGTAATTCTAAATTCCAATACATTTGATTTATCTACATTACAGAGAATATGTGTAACACGATCACGATAATTTACTATATTTTCCTTAAAACACGAAATATTTATAGTATAGTGCATTTTAATTCGTGATCACACGCGTGGAGTGTCCTGTACATCCCAACAAAAAGAAAATCCTCCCAGGATTCTAAAAAGAATGCGCAGAACCCGATTTTTTCTGTAGCTGTACATTTAGGTCATTGAACCTTCAGGCCTGATACAATCCCTCTTGCTCGAACGAAAGGAATGTAATGACCTTCAAACGTTTATCTGAGGGGCCGAGAACTCCAGCAACAAGTTTAGCATATGTATACGTCTGCTCTGAATGATTAGAAAATGATTAAATTATTATTTTTCAACTTTCTTCTATCATTATCTCAATAATTATAAAATATATTTATTACTGGTACATGCGTTTTACTGGTTTATGAGAAATTATAAAATTATGTGTTTTAAAATGAAAACTTTGTATGTTTAGTTTAAATTAATGTTAGTCTCATTTGTATGCAATAAATTTAATAATTTTATTTGTATAATACCAAAAAGTATATTGCACTTTATAAATATGTATCATAATGACTTAATTTTATTTTCATAATTAAATACACGTTTTAAAAGTTTCGGGTGCGCTCTACACCTCGCGAGTAACGACGATAGCAAAAACAGGCATGAGTGACCGCGGGTTAAACGAAATGACTTTTTGTGGAATGTTTCATTGCATTACTTTTTTTTAATATCATATGCTTTTCCAAAATGTTCATAGTATGACATTCTTCCTACAATTAACAAAATAATTTCATACTACAAAATATGTAAAACTTACTGTTTTAAAAATGCTCTAGAATAGTTGCCGGCAAACTGTGGAACGCAAAGCGTTCTTCAATGGTATCCTACAAAGTTATGACATCAAATTAAATCTCTCAGTCTTTCCTCTCGACTCCTCACGCATAAAAACTATTTCTTACTTTAAATTATTTGCCATAAAATATTTTTGCTGAATCTGTTCGTGCGTAATGTAAAAAAAAAATCATTATTTACATATGACTCATTCTTAGTGTTATATATTCAATCTGAATCAAAACGATTTTGCAATACTTCTAAAATGAAGCATCACTCATTGCTGAGTCATGAAAAAATGTCATCTGAGATATTGTAAGCAAATTTACGAAAATACATATGGACACATATCAAAGATAACTATCAATCAATCCACAGCTATATTAAATTTCTGTATGTAAGTGTTGGAGTAATTTTAATTGTTTGAAGGAAATTCAACTTTCTCTGCTTTTGGATTTACACATATATATTTGAAAATTTTTTCCTCAGATTAAATTTATTTTGAGACCACATAGAAGTTGTTTAACAGCTTAACATTCAAAACCATGTGTCAAATAGAAAGTAACAAACTATATCCATAAAATGGCAATAATATGTAGGGCGCAGAAGTCGAAAAATCGCATTAAATTGTACCTTTTTTTATTCCACGGTATTGCTGAAATACTTATACTTTATGTATAGTTCTCTTTTATATATTTTTAAAAATGTGTAAGACACGTAGAGTTTTAATTTTTTATTTCAGTTGAAAGAATAGTTATATATTTTATGTGGATTATTTTTATGCTTATAAAAATATTTAAATGATGCATAATTTATATAGTAAAACTCTAAAGCTGTAGTTTTGTTCTCTGTCATCTAGTACTGGATGCACTGTCGTGAGAACCGCTAATCGTGTCAAATATTTTCTAATGTGGGGCACACTGTATACTGATTTGCCACACCACAGCTATAAGGGGGCTGACCCCTGCTCTAATGCATAGTGCAGTGCTTCTCAAACTTTCAATACTGGTGCCCCCCTTTCAATAACAATTTTTATCGCACCTCCCTTATACATCAATAATGTACTGAATGCACTAATAATGCTCTTTGACGCTAAAGCTACAATCTTTATTAAAAAGAGTACAAACTCATGATGTAAGTATTAAATTTTGTGTATGTTACTTTTAAGCTAAAAAAATTAAGTAATAGGTTAATCATTATGTTATCTAATTTTTAAATTGGAACATATAGCAAAATGTGGTGGTGTCTTAGAAGAAAAAAAATATAGATATCACAGCTAAATATAGAAAAATAACTCAGAGGGTCAATTTCTTTTCATAGACATTCATTTGAAAAACTTTGTAAGACAAGCCTATGGAAGGAAATTCTGTAAGACAAGCCTATGGAAGTCGTTAATACTTAATAAACTTGTTCTTAATTTAGTATTAATTAATTAGTTATAAAATACTCTGTGCAGCACTGATACATTAAAAATATATCGGCTGAAGTACCCGCTCTCAGCACGAGCTCATTTATAAGAAAACGTTATTGATATAATTGCTGAATTGTAAGGTGAGTAAAGCCAAGTGCGCGACAATATTCACAAAAATGTAAAATGTTTTTTTTAAATGATTGCTCAAATTATAACTAGTTTTAAGCGAACTTTAATTTTAAGCCTCACAGAATTAGCATTTAGAATGTATGTTGAATAATGAAGAATAATATAAAATTCTGATGAAGAATAATTGTATTATTTTTAATATTTAAAGCTAAAAGACTTCCCTAATTTTAACCCTGGAGCATGTGCGCACTCGATACTAATGGTTGAGCGGGGTTATTGAATCACCCTCAATCCTTTTTTATAATTATTTTTATAGTACACAATAAAAATCGTAATTCCAGTGAATATTTTAATTAAAAAAATATACTCACCTTCTTTAAAGGACACAGAAAATATTTTGGAAAAAAAAAATATTACACCGGGAGCTCAGTCAAAACAAGTACCTTAAGATTGTAAAAAAACGTTTGTCACTCCCAAAAAAAGGGGGAGATATATGACAAATATATTTTAATTCACGTTAATATTGTCAAGCAGGAGAATAGTGCCAAGGTCATTAGTAATATTTTAACAGTTTTGAAAGAATTACCGATTTCATGCACTCTGTGCTCGGCGTGACCGCTCCCGGATTAAAAGTGTATTTATTACAGTATGGATGTTCTAAAAAATTTGTAAAACGTTTTTCATTATGCTTTATATGTTTGGAAATACTCATAAAAATAAATATTGGCCTAATAATCCGTCAAAGTGCTCTCTGTGATTTTCCAAAAATCATAAAATATTTTACAAGGTAAAAAGCGCAGGAGAAATAGTTTATTTACAACTTCCTTTAATGAAAAAACAAATACACAAGAGCAGGGATGTAACTAACCGTACAAGTAGGTTCGAAGGTCAAACAGCAGCAAATACATTCTGCTACATACAGTTAATGGCAATAGTATAACTGTGATAAATTTTCTATCTTCCTAAAACTTTTTTTGATTATGCGTCTGGGTTTTGACTGGGTATTTTTTCTCTCAAAAAGTAGCATTTTTGGTTTGAAAAGACAACGTAATAAAAAAAATCTCTCATCATTAGATTACAGCAAATCAAATTAAGTGTTTTTATTTGGTTATAGCATCAAAGATAGCTCAAAAATGAGGTTTTGAAGAAGAAGCGATTTTTTTGATGGCGTAATATCGCAAATGATACATAAAAATTATATCAGTGTAAATGTGTATTTTTTATTTTTTCAGAAAGTATTTTGTTTTACTTCATTCCAGAAAATAATTTTTTTAATCTTTTGTTTTCGATATGTGACCTCTCTTGTTGGTTTATCGCTCCATACAGGGGGGCACGCCCCACAGTTTGAGAAACACTAGCATAGGGTATAAAAAAATACAATAGCAGGTAAAATCTCATTCTTATGCAACAAACGCAAATACAAATTTAATTAACCCATTATTAATATATATCTATTGAAAACTATAAGCTAGATCACGTAACTAAATGATCCAAAGATTATAAGAGAGAAAAAATAACTCTCATCGTAAATTCTCAGTAATTATGTTTGTAAACTGGTAAACAGCTTTAATTACAAATTCGAAGTGTTCCATTGCTCAGTTTCAAAATAGAATATTTTTCTATTGGAAGACGTACATCATTTTTCAAAAGGGTTTATTTGTATCTTTCTCTCTCTCTCTCTGTATATATATATATATATATATATATATATATATATATATATATATATATATATATATATATATATATATATATATATATATATATATATATATATATGTATATATATATATATATGTATATATGTATATATATGTGTGTGTATATATTTATATATATATATATGTATATATATATTTATATATATATATGTATATATATGTGTGTGTATATATGTATATATATATATGTATGTATATATATATATGTATATATGTATGTATATATATATATATATATATATATATATATATATATATATGTATATATGTATATATATATATATATATATATATATATATATATATATATATATATATATATATATATATATATATATATATATATATATATATATATATTTCACTTACGTTTAAGAGCTTCATTTTATAAGCATAATTTATTAAATTCAAAGAAAATTCAATTCAATTTCTTAGAAAATATGCAACAGATAAATTCTGAAAATGGTTGTGAGCTTACTTAAATAAGTGTAACTGATATTATAATGCAATAAAACAGGCTAATAGAATAAGATAAAATAGAACGAGCCTACCTAAAACGTTTTTGTATTTAAATTGTATATATAACATGCTAAAACATTAAATTTTTTATGTATTTGACGTATTTTGTTTTATTTTTGATAAACATTGTGTATTTTTGGAATTTGAATTCATGGGTTACAATTGAAGCTAACTGTTAACCTATAGTTCTTTAAAGATAATTTAGAAACACTCCGGTTGTTTCAGATTACTTGTCCGAACTTTCTGTGGAAGTCGTCGTAGTTGATTTAGTGTTGAGATGTCAATAACATTCTTTTGAAGTATGTTCCAGCCGTGTGCAACACAACTATGCGTCTTTTTTCCCGTTCCGTTGTTCTTCCAGCCCCCTCAAAAAACAAGACTCACGACAGCATGAAATATTACTATGAAGCAAGCCGAAACATCTCAGCTGTCAGATTTCCTGAGTTGCTTTAGTGGTGGAGACAAGAAAATATCGACATTTTCAAAAAAAGAAAAATAAAAGGTCCGTTATCCACAGATGTTACCGTTCCTTTCTGCCTAATAACGTCGGTGTCTTGTGAGAAAAGCACTCATATTGTCAACTGCCCGTTCTTCAAGTAACTTTGTGACATAATCGTAGAGTAGAACCGTCAGGAAACGTAGATATAGAAAGTGTGGGTATTATTTTCTTTCCCAAATCTAGGTATGGAATAGCATACTTTTCTCGTCGGATAAGCGATTACTATCTTCAGGCACTCACAAAAATTTTAATGCCAAAAAATTTGGCATAAATACACATTGTCATGAACAAGAAATAGTTTAATATAGTTACATTAGCTGAATATTAAGATTTCCTATGATTTCGTAACATATATTTAATCTATAAATATTATTTTAAAAAAATATATATATGGATTTTTTATATCACAGTAAAAGTGGCGTACTAAGATAACTCATTAATGAGACACTATTTGAATCATATTGACTAAGCATTAAAATAAACATGTAATCGATTATATGAATCATTTTTAATAAATATAATTCATTATAAGTTTGTTTTGTCATTTATTATTACCTCAAATTAAAATTGTTTCACACTTCGGTTGTCTTTTTTTATTTTTAGTGGACATTAATTAGGAATAGGATGTACAATTATTTTAGAAAATAAAATGTAAACATTCCTTAAGTCTTTATTTCATATATAAACTTAAAAAAAAACTCTTTTTAGTAGATTAAATCTAAATTTGTCATAAAATGTACTAAATAGAAAAATATATTTTTTTAAAAATAATATAAAAAAAAGTAAAAAATATATGGTACATTTTCTGAAATTTGTTAACAGCGAATCTTTCAAGACAAAAGAATTGAAATTTTATAAATATTCTAATTGAGCACGAGACATTTGAATTTAAAATTTATCAAAGTAAATTGCTACCGAATAGCAAGACAACCGATAGAAAACAATTTTGTAAAAGTCAAAACAGTAAGTATAAACCAAACATATATGTAAGTTTTAATATACATAGATTGATTTTCATTACATAAATATTTTTAATCGTATAGTTTCAACTACTGCCGCTCTATCTAGATATAACATATATAAAACCATTCATTGATCTGAAATATTAGAAACACATTAAAAAAAATAAGGAGTAACTATCAGGTAAATGATCAGCCATTCAATTTTCTATATCAAATGGATGTAATAACTGAGTTTTTTTAGTATAAAATGTATTCAATGTACAGAATAACAATATATATATATATATATATATATATATATATACTAAAGTGGCTGACTGAAACAAGTGTATACACTACCCAAAAAGTGGCAAAAATATCAAAAAAAATTTTTTTTTTAAATTTTAAGATATGCATCTGGTTGAGAAGTTCAGCATCAAATCTTAGAACTGGTATCCATTTAATTTGTAAAATATTTCGAGTTATCCAAATTGTTTCGGTTTTAACCCTCCAACCGGACAGCACGGATTTGTCTGCCCTACTAGAGAGGCTTCGAAAACGGATCACACTGAATTTTTCATAAGGCCGGGGACTCACCAAAAATGAACCAAACTGATTTTTCTCCTCCTCAAGTAATGTGTTCTAAAACGGTAAAGTCGTGTTTTTCCGAATTCTTTCCCCCCCTTTAAAGGTTTAGTATCTTGAAAGATAATTAGAGACGGTCGGGGAGACACAATGGGCATTGAGGGGAAGTTTTATGGCTCACGGGGTGACCGGTTCTTCCCGTGTAGCAATCGTAAAAAAACTGGGAAGAATTTCTATAAACCCTAAAGTGTACGGAAATAATTGCAAGTCAACGAGTTAAGAATTCTTATTTTTTTCTTTACCTTAAAATTCTCAAATGGAATTAAGTTTTTATAATGCATGTCTAAGTTTTTAAAAAAATATCTGTAGTATTTAAATTCAAATTATATATTAAAACATTGAGGATAATTTACTGTTTCATTTTTCTTATTTTAATCAATACTTTCAGGGATTTTTTTTAAAAATGATTATTTTGTTATGTGTCAAAAAATTAAAAAAAGGTTCAAAATTTAAAATCTTTTAAAATTTCGGACACTTCTAAACATGAATAATTTTTAAGCTTCTGTATTGCATTATTTGCAAAAAATTTTTATGCATTGTTAAAAAAAACCCTATTTAAATCTTTTAGTTTTTCATAATTTTAAAGCCAGGTATTCAGGGCATCTTACATAGAATCCCTTGTTTTGTATTGTTCAGATAACAAATTATATTTGAATTTTGAATGTCTGAACATTAATTTCATTCAAGGAGAACTTTAACTACAATCTTATATTTTTGAACTTGAATCTTCAAATAAAGAGTATTTAAAAGCATCTGGACAAATTTACAGTTAACATTTGCGCATATAAATAAATATAAAGATCCGTTTTAAATTCAAGTTAAAAAATATATATTTATGCATAATCCCTCATCATTCATGTTCCATTAGTGGTTGACTGAAGAAAAGGTTATTAAAATTTGGATATTTTTATAATCTTAACCATGCTAAACTAGGAATTTTGTATTAGCTCCACTGAAATTTTGCATTGGAATTTCAAAAAAGATATTTATACATTTCTCACATACTCAGTTGAAAAACAAATATTTACCCTAAATACCAATAATTCTTTGGATATTTAAAACTTCTGACAAACCTATACGGAACTTTATCACTAACCTTCTGAGTCGTCTCTTTTAGGGAAATTTAATTCCCCTACCTATTTCCAATCAGCTCCAAAAAGAGGACAGGATTCCTTGTTATGCAGATTAGATAAAGTATTTAAGTCAAACGTAATAGTAAAGCAAAAAACAGTAGGAGAGGGAGATTGAAGCAGGAAGGTATAACGGTGAAGTTAAAATTATTATTGAAGATTTCTAGGTGGATAAATCTCAAGAAGAGTTGAGATTCTGTGTTGAAAATATTGATTTATATTTAAAGTCTCGTTAAAG